>CAEFZP010005897.1:0-184818 GCA_903064625.1 Mallotus villosus | reverse complement strand
TGCAGCACTCTATAGGTTTCTATGACATGTTGCTGGGTCAAGGGGTTTGTACAATGGGGCCTCTGTCCGTCAGGTATAAAAAGGAGGCTTCAGCCAGGTAGGAACTCAGAACATCACCAAGAGCAACAGCAGCAGTACCAGCAGCTCCAACTACAACTGAGCAAACATGGCCGACATGAACATGATGGGCAAGGTAAGGTTAATTATTGAATGAATATATATTTAAAAAGACATATATACATGTATATATATACTTCTACTCCATTTATACAATTTCATAACTTTTCTTACATGTTTCTTCAGATGACCTTCTACGAGGAGAGGAACTTCATGGGACGTTCTTATGATTGTATGAACGACATGTCCGACATCTCCTCCTACATGTCCCGTTGCCAGTCCTGCAGGGTGGAGAGAGGCTGCTTCATGGTCTACGACCGCACCAACTACATGGGTAACCAGCACTTCATGAGGAGGGGCGAGTACCCCGACTACATGAGCATGTTTAACTGGAGCGACAGCATCAGGTCCTGCCGTATGATCCCCATGGTAAGGGTCTAGCTGTATCAAATCTTATGGTTTTAATCCTTAATTATAGTTTTGATATTGATCAAATCAAATGTTAAAGCAGTAAATCACACTCAAATTTCAACAAAATTATTGTCTCTTAACAAAGCTCCTCTTTCTCTAATAACAGTACAGAGGAAGCTACAGGATGAGGATCTACGAGAGGGAGAACTTCGGTGGCCAGATGCATGAGATGATGGACGACTGTGACAACATCATGGATCGTTACCGCATGAACAACTGCATGTCCTGCAACGTGATGGAGGGCCACTGGCTTATGTACGAGCAGCCCAACTATGGAGGCAGAATGTCTTACATGAGGCCTGGCGAGTACAGGAACTTCCAGCAGATGATGGGCGGCATGGGAGGCCAGGGAGGCCAGGGCAACATGAGGTTCATGAGCATGAGGCGCATCAACGACTCTTTCTACTAGACAGTATTTTTAAATGTGCTGACATGAAGATCTCAATAAAGCCATGATTTCGAAATAAACACTTTTGCCCAAAAACCTTTGTTTGTATTTTGATACTACACTCAAAGAACCGACAACACATTGTAAAACATTGTACATAATGTTTATGCATTGTAACTACTAACATGTTATAAATATTTTAAAGCTATGTTCCCCAACAACAGAGGTATGGTTTTCAGACTAAATGTAAAAGGTAAAAAGCTTTAAAAGTATTCTAATGGTTGTATACTCATAATTCAGACGTTAAGCTTTCTGCAAAAGTGTATTTGGGATGTGGTCAGAGGAACAACTATCAAGACTAGTGAGGGGAAGTGCATGGCTGCAATGCTAAAGTTTGACAGGAAGAGCTGTGTCTTTAGCATTTGCATGGCTAAATGATGTACTATGTTATGGGAGATTCCCCAGTAGTAGCTTCTGTAACAGCTCATAACACTGAGAGAGTACTAAGTAAATATTCAAAGTACAGCAAAGAACTTCTAGTTTGTAGATAATGGAGTTGAATGAAAAAGTTTGCATACAAATGGCAAAACTTTACACGAAGGTTACATGAGCTACCATCTAACTACATAATGTTTACATTCATTCATTTAGCAAACGCTTTTATCCAAAGCCACTTCCAAGAAAGAACTTTACAAAAGTGCGTAGGTGAATGATCATAAACAACAAGATAGCCCCAAAACATTGTGGGTAGTCAAAACATGAAGCATACATTGTGAAGGCAAATAAGTGACAATGGGAAGAAACACAAGAGCACGTAGTTAAATAAGTTACAATTAAACAACATGAACCTAAAAAGTGCAAGAGTGAACCTATAGGAAAGCAAGCAACAATAATATAATTCAAAGCGAGTACAAGAAGTTAAATCAGTTACAACGAACCAACAAGAGCAACAAGTCCCTCAATAAGAGTCATTGTTTTCCTGGTGATAACTAACAGCAGGTCCAGAAAATGTGTCTCTGATTGAGGTGGGGAGGTGATTAAACCATTGGGGGGCCAGACAGGAGAAGCACTTGGGTTGGGAGCGGGCTCTCTTGAAAGGTGGGACCACCAGACGGTTGTCAGAAGAAGACCGTAGGTGGCGGGTGGAGGTGTAAGGCTGGAGGAGAGACTTGATGTAGTCGGGTGCAGTCCCGTTCACCACTTGGAAGGTCAGTACCAGGGTCTTGAATCTGATACGGGCCGTGATGGGAAGCCAGTGGAAGGAGATGAGAAGCGGGGTAACATGGGAGCGTCTGGGTATATTGAAGACCAGGCAGGCTGCTCCGTTCTGAATCCTCTGGAAAGGGCAGGTTGTGCATGCTGGTAGACCGCCGAACAGAGAGTTGCAGTAGTCCAACTTGGAGAGGACAAGTGCTTGGACTAGCAGCTGGGTGGAATGCTCAGACAGGTATCTCCTGATCTTCCGGATGTTGAAGAGGGTGAATCTACACGACCGGGAGACTGCAGCAATGTGGGCTGTGAGGGAGAGCTCGTCATCCATGGTAACCCAAGGTTCCTGGTAGAGGAAGAAGCGGTCACCATTGCAGATCCCAGGGTGATTGAGAGATCGAGGGAGATGGGGGGTTTGGCCGGGATGATGAGAAGTTATGTTTTGGCGGGGTTCAGCTGGAAGTGATGCTTTGTCATCCAGTGATGTCTGTGAGGCAGGCCTCGATTCTAGCTGAGATCGCCTGATCAGTAGGGGGGAACGACAGGCAGCTCTGCGTGTCGTCAGCGTAGCCTTGTGTATACTGTTTTAATGTCATTATATCATTATCATACTTGAGTACTCAACAAATCGGAATTGTTCAGCACTGCCAGCCCCACCCCAAAGGGTCTTGTATTTTGGAAAGTACCAACCTCTGAGAAGGAACTCAATGGATCCTCCGTTTTGCTCCCCAGAACTTAATTTGATCACTTGCTGCTGCAGTGGAAACGCAATATGTTCCGTGGTCAAGTTCCTAGATCCGGAGTAACGTTCATGTAGTGGAAACGCAGCTCATATTGATTATAAATACAGAGAAATTACTTAATTGTAAATTTATCGTATCTGAATTTTGATCAATTGCACCTCAGAACTGATGTAAACATTTATATCTAACGACATAGTAGAAATCTTTTACTCCATTGACATTTGGCACAATAAGCTTTGTGGTCACCAGCTCCATTCTTGATGAATGTCTTTTAAGGGAGCTCATCCCTGGAAATGTGTACAAAATGCAGCACTCTATAGATTTCTATAGCATGTTGCTGGGTCAATGGGTTTGTACAATGGGGCCTCTGGCTGTCAGGTATAAAAACGAGGCTTCAGCCAGGTAGGAACTCAGAACATCACCAAGAGCAACAGCAGCAGTACCAGCAGCTCCAGCTACAACTGAGCAAACATGGCTAACATGAACATGATGGGCAAGGTAAGGTCTAGTAAAGTGTATCTAAATGGGGATATTTAAACATTTTGCAGGAGTTATATGGATAAACCTTTGTGTGACTGAACTTATTAAGAAATATACTCTGATGAATGTTTGAGCACATTTGGTACCATGTTTTTTCATGTACCATAACATTTCTTCTTCACAAATGTCCTTTTCAGATCACCTTCTACGAGGACAAGAACTTCCAGGGCCGTTCCTATGAGTGTATGAACGACATGTCCGACATGTCCTCCTACATGTCCCGCTGCCACTCCTGCAGGGTGGAGAGAGGCTGCTTCATGGTCTACAACCGCACCAACTACATGGGTAACCAGCACTTCATGAGGAGCGGCGAGTACCCCGACTACATGAACATGTTTAACTGGAGCGACTGCATCAGGTCCTGCCGTATGATTCCCATGGTAAGGATGTAGCTCTATCAAATCTTATGGTTTTACTCCATAATTATCGTTTTGTTATGGACACAATCTAATGTTAAAGCAGTAAATCAAACTCAAATTTCAACCACATTTTTGTCTCTAAATGAAATTCTTCTATCTCCATTAACAGCACAGAGGAAACTACAGGATGAGGATCTACGAGAGGGAGAACTTCGGTGGCCAGATGCATGAGATGATGGACGACTGTGACAACATCATGGATCGTTACCGCATGAACAACTGCATGTCCTGCAACGTGATGGAGGGCCACTGGCTGATGTACGAGCAGCCCAACTATGAAGGCAGAATGTGTTACATGAGGCCTGGCGAGTACAGGAACTTCCAGCAGATGATGGGATGCATGGGAGGCATGGGAGGCCAGGGCAACATGAGGTTCATGAGCATGAGGCGCATCAACGACTCTTTCTACTAGACAGTATTTTTTTATGTGCAGACATGAAGATCTCAATAAAGCCATGATTTCGAAATAAACACTTTTGCCCAAAAACCTTTGTTTGTATTTTGATACTACACTCAAAGAACCGACCACACATTGTAAAACATTGTACATAATGTTTATGCATTGTAACTACCAACATTTTATAAATATTTTAAAGCCATGTTCCCCAACAACAGAGGTATGGTTTTCAGACTAAATGTAAAAGGTAAAAAGCTTTAAAAGGTATGCTAATAGTTGTATACTCATAATTCAGACGTTAAGCTTTCTGCAAAAGTGTATTTGGGATGTGGTCAGAGGATCCAGTATCAAGACTAGTGAGGGGAAGTGCATGGCTGCAATGCTTACTATTGACAGGAAGATCTGTGTCTTTAGCATGTGCATGGCTAAAATGATGTACTATGGGAGATTCCCCAGTAATAGCTTCTATAACAGCTCATAACACTGAGAGAGTACTAAGTAAATATTCAAAGTACAGCAAAGAACTTCTAGTTTGTAGATAATGGAGTTGAATGAAAACGTTTGAATAAAAATTGCAACATTTTACACGAAGGTTACATGAGCTACCATCTAACTACATAACATTTACATTCATCTGTTTAGCAGCCGCTTTAATCCAAAGCGACTTCCAAGAGAGAAATTTACAAAAGTGCGTAGGTGAATGATCATAAACAACAAGATAGCCCCAAAAACATTGTGGGTAGTCAAAACATGAAGCATACATTGTGAAGGAAAATAAGTGCCAATGGGAAGAAACATGAGAGCAGGTAGTTAAATAAGTTACAATTTACCAACATGAACCTCAAAAGTGCAAAGAGTGTACCTGTAGGAAAGCAAGCAACAACAATATAATTCACAGCGAGTACAAGAAGTTAAATCAGTTACAACGAACCAACAAGAGCAACAAGTCCCTCAATAAGAGTCATTGTTTCCTGGAGGAAACTAACATCAGGTCCAGAAAATCATTCCAAAGTAACAAGTGTGTCTTTAGCCTTTTCTTGAAGTTGGGGAAAAAGTTAGTGTCTCTGACTGAGGTGGGAAAGGTGATTAAACCATTGGGGGGCCAGACAGGAGAAGAGCTTGGTTGGGAGCGGGCTCTCTTGAAAGGTGGGACCATCAGACGGTTGTCAGAAGAAGACCGTAGGTGGCGGGTGGGGGTGTAAGGCTGGAGGAGAGACTTTATGTAGTCGGGTGCAGTCCCATTCACCACTTGGAAGGTCAGTACTAGGGTCTTGAATTTGATACGGGCCGTGATGGGAAGCCAGTGGAGGGAGATGAGGAGCGGGGTAACATGGGAGCGTCTGGGTAGATTGAAGACCAGGCAGGCTGCTGCGTTCTGAATCCTCTGGAAAGGGCGGGTTGTGCATGCTGGTAGACCGCCGAACAGAGAGTTGCAGTAGTCCAACTTGGAGAGGACAAGTGCTTGGACTAGCAGCTGGGTGGAAATGCTCAGACAGGTTTCTCCTGATCTTCTGGATGTTGCAGAGGGTGAATCTACACGACCGGGAGACTGCAGCAATGTGGGCTGTGAGGGAGAGCTTGTCATCCATGGTAACCCAATGTTCCTGGCAGAGGAAGAAGCGGTCACCGTCGCAGATCCCAGGGTGATTGAGAGATCGTGGGAGATGGAGGGTTTGGCCGGGATGATGAGATGTTCTGTTTTGGCGAGGCTCAGCTGGAAGTGGTGCTTGGTCATCCAGAGATGTCTGTGAGGCAGGCCTCGATTCTAGCTGAGATCCCCGGATCATAAGGGCGGAACGACAGGTACAGCTGCATGTCGTCAGCGTAGCAGTGGTAGGAGAAGCCATGAGAGTTGATGATTGGTCCAAGTGAGGTGGTGTACAGGGAGAAGAGGAGGGGTCCAAGGACAGAGCCCTGTGGGACACCAGTGCAGAGCTGGTGAGGGCCTGACACTTTGCCTCCCCAGGAGACCTGGTAGGGATCTTCCCGTCAGGTAGGATTAGATCCACTGAAGCGCAGTGTCAGAGATGCCCATCTCAGAAAGTTTAGTGAGCAGGATCTGATGGTTAACCGTATCAAATGCTGCAGAAAGGTCCAGCAGAATGATGACGGATGATCTTAAGGCCGCTCTGGCAGACTGGAGGGCAGTGGTGACTGACAGGAGGGCAGTTTCTGTGGAGTGGCCAGTCTTGAAGCCTGATTGGTTGGGGTCAAGCAGGTTGTTCTGAGAGAGAATGTAACAATACCTATAGTGATTCAATTGTCAGTATAGGAATTGTCAGGTAGTAAAATGGTTTTAAATGCTACGCTGTATAATTTAGTCACCTTAATATAAAGTGTAGGCTAAAAAAGTCTAAAGTTCAGTTTAATTATCAAAGCTGGTGTTTCTCAACTGACCACATGCCAGTGGTTGAATAAACAGCCTGAGCATGTGCATAGCCACTTTTCCACCACAAGTCCCTGGAACTTTTATTTCTCAGAACTAGGTTCCTGTAGCCCATTGTTGGCTAAGTTTCCACTGCTGGGACATTTTTGTTTGCGATAACAACTGTCTCACCCAAGGCCAGATTAGTATCCCAAAGGGCCCCTGGGCACTGAAGCTCATGCCCCCCCCCCTTTCATTATACTTAATTTTTTGTCAACAAAAACGTTTATTTTATTCTAATTGGTTAATCATCAAGATCGAGGGCCAAGCAAGCCTTGTGTATACTGTTTTAATGTCATTATATCATTATCATACTTCAGTACTCAACTAATCGGAATTTTTCAGCACTGCCAGCCCCACCCCAAAGGGTCTTGTATTTTGGAAAGTACCAACCTCTGAGAAGGAACTCAATGGATCCTCCGTTTTGCTCCCCAGAACTTAATTTGATCACTTGCTGCTGCAGTGGAAACGCAATATGTTCCGTGGTCAAGTTCCTAGATCCGGAGTAACGTTCATGTAGTGGAAACGCAGCTAATTTTGAATGAAAATACAGAGAAATATTTTAATTGGAAATTAATGGAATCTGAATTTTGATCAATTGCACCTCAGAACTAATTTAAACATTTATATCTAACGACATAGTAGAAATATTTTACTCCATTGACGTTTGGCACAATAAGCTTTGTGGTCACCAGCTCCATTCTTGATGAATGTCTTTTAAGGGAGCTTATCCCTGGAAATGTGTACAAAATGCAGCACTCTATAGATTTCTATAGCATGTTGCTGGGTCAATGGGTTTGTACAATGGGGCCTCTGGCTGTCAGGTATAAAAAGGAGGCTTCAGCTAGGTAGGAACTCAGAACATCACCAAGAGCAACAGCAGCAGTACCAGCAGCTCCAGCTACAACTGAGCAAACATGGCTAACATGAACATGATGGGAAAGGTAAGGTCTATTAAAGTGTATCTAAATGGGGATATTTAAACGTTTTGCAGGAGTTATATGAGTAAACCTTTGTGTGACTGAACTTATTAAGAAATATACTCTGATAAATGTTTGAGCATATTTGGTACCATGTTTTTCAATGAACCATAAAATGTATTCTTCACAAATGTCCTTTTCAGATCACCTTCTACGAGGACAAGAACTTCCAGGGCCGTTCCTATGAGTGTATGAACGACATGTCAGACATGTCCTCCTACATGTCCCGCTGCCACTCCTGCAGGGTGGAGAGAGGCTGCTTCATGGTCTACAACCGCACCAACTACATGGGTAACCAGCACTTCATGAGGAGCGGCGAGTACCCCGACTACATGAACATGTTTAACTGGAGCGACTGCATCAGGTCCTGCCGTATGATTCCCATGGTAAGGATCTAGCTCTATCAAATCTTATGGTTTTACTTCATAATTATCGTTTTGTTATGGACACAATCTAATGTTAAAGCAGTAAATCAAACTCAAATTTCAACTACATTTTTGTCTCTAAATGAATAAATCTCCATTAACAGCACAGAGGAAACTACAGGATGAGGATCTACGAGAGGGAGAACTTCGGTGGCCAGATGCATGAGATGATGGACGACTGTGACAACATCATGGATCGTTACCGCATGAACAACTGCATGTCCTGCAACGTGATGGACGGCCACTGGCTGATGTACGAGCAGCCCAACTATGGAGGCAGAATGTCTTACATGAGGCCTGGCGAGTACAGGAACTTCCAGCAGATGATGGGATGCATGGGAGGCATGGGAGGCCAGGGCAACATGAGGTTCATGAGCATGAGGCGCATCAACGACTCTTTCTACTAGACAGTATTTTTAAATGTGCTGACATGAAGATCTCAATAAAGCCATGATTTCGAAATAAACACTTTTGCCCAAAAACCTTTGTTTGTATTTTGATACGACACTCAAAGAACCGACCACACATTGTAAAACATTGTACATAATGTTTATGCATTGTAACTACCAACATTTTATAAATATTTTAAAGCTATGTTCCCCAACAACAGAGGTATGGTTTTCAGACTAAATGTAAAAGGTAAAAAGCTTTGAAAGGTATGCTAATGGTTGTTTACTCATAATTCAGTCATTAAGCTTTCTGCTAAAGTGTATTTGGGAAGTGGTCAGAGGATCCAGTATCAAGACTAGTGAGGGGAAGTGCATGGCTGCAATACTAACTATTGACAGGAAAATATGTGTCTTTAGCATGTGCATGGCTAAATGATGTATTATGTTACGGGAGATTCCCCATTAGTAGCTTCTGTAACAGCTCATAACACTGAGAGAGTACTAAGTACATATTTAAAGTACAGCAAAGAACTTCTAGTTTGTAGATAATGGAGTTGAATGCAAACGTTTGAATAAAAATTGCAAAACTTTACACAAAGGTTACATGAGCTACCATCTAACTACATAACATTTACATTCATTCATTTAGCAGACGTTTTTATCCAAAGCGACTTCCAAGAGAGAGCTTTACAAAAGTGCGTAGGTGAATGATCATAAACAACAAGATAGCCCCAAAAACATTGTGGGTAGTCAAAGCATGAAGCATACATTGTGAAGTTAAATAAGTGCCAATGGGAAGAAACATAAGAGTATGTAGTTAAATAAGTTACAATTTAACAACATGAACCTCGAAAGTGCAAGAGTGTACCTGTAGGAATGCAAGCAACAATAATATAATTCACAGCGAGTACAAGAAGTTACAACGAACCAACAAGAGCAACAAGTCCCTCAATAGGAGTCATTGTTTTCCTAGAGGTAACTAACAGCAGGTCCAGAAAATCATTCCTAGCCTTTTCTTAAAGTTGGGGAAACAGTTAGTTTCTCTGATTGAGATGGGGAGGTGATTAACCCATTGGGGGGCCAGACAGGAGAAGAGCTTGGGTTGGGAGCGGGCTCTCTTGAAAAATGGGACCACCAGACGGTTGTCAGAAGAAGATCGTAGGTGGCGGGTGGGGGTGTAAGGCTGGAGGAGAGACTTGATGTAGTCGGGTGCAGTCCCGTTCACCACTTGGAAGGTCAGTACCAGGGTCTTGAATCTGATACGGGCCGTGATGGGAAGCCAGTCGAGGTACATGAGAAGCGGGGGTAACATGGGAGCGTCTGGGTATATTGAAGACCAGGCAGGCTGCTGCGTTCTGAATCCTCTGGAAAGGGCAGGTTGTGCATGCTGGTAGACCGCCGAACAGCGAGTTGCAGTAGTCCAACTTGGAGAGGACAAGTGCTTGGACTAGCAGCTGGTTGGAATGCTCAGACAGGTATCTCCTGATCTTCCAGATATTGAAGATGGTGAATCTACACGACCGGGAGACTGCAGCAATGTGGGCTGTGAGGGAGAGCTTGTCATCCATGGTAACCTAAGGTTCCTGGCAGAGGAAGAAGCGGTCACCATCGCAAAACCCAGGGTGATTGAGAGATCGTGGGAGATGGAGGGTTTGGCCGGGATGATGAGATGTTCTGTTTTGGCGAGGCTCAGCTGGAAGTGGTGCTTGGTCATCCAGAGATGTCTTTGAGGCAGGCCTCAATTCTAGCTGAGATCCCCGGATCAGTATGGGGGGAACGACACGTACAGGTAAGTGTCGTCAGCGTAGCCTTGTGTATACTGTTTTAATGTCATTATATCATTATCATACTTGAGTAATCAACAAATCGGAATTGTTCAGCACTGCCAGCCCCACCTCAAAGGGTCTTGTATTTTGGAAAGTTCCACCCTCTGAGAAGGAACTCAATGGATCCTCCGTTTTGCTTCCCAGAAATTAATTTGATCACTTGCTGCTGCAGTGGAAACGCAATGAGTTCTGTGGTCAAGTTCCTAGATCCGGAGTAAAGTTCATGTAGTGGAAACAGCTCATATTGATTATAAATACAGAGAAATTACTTAATTGGAAATTTATAGAATCTGAATTTTGATCAATTGCACCTCAGAACTGATGTAAACATTTATATCTAACAACATAGTAGAAATATTTTACTCCATTGACGTTTGGCACAATAAGCTTTGTAGTCACCAGCTCCATTCTTTATGAATATATTTTAAGGGAGCTCATCCCTGGAAATGTGTACAAAATGCAGCACTCTATAGATTTCTATGGCATGTTGCTGGGTCAATGGGTTTGTACAATAGGGCCTCTGGCTGTCAGGTATAAAAAGGAGGCTTCAGCCAGGTAGGAACTCAGAACATCACCCAGAGCAACAGCAGCAGTACCAGCAGCTCCAGCTACAACTGAGCAAACATGGCTAACATGAACATGATGGGCAAGGTAAGGTCTAGTAAAGTGTATCTAAATGGGGATATTTAAATGTTTTGCAGGAGTTATATGGGTAAACCTTTCTATTCTGATAAATGTTTGAGCATATTTGGTACCATGTTTTTTCATGTACCATAACATTTCTTCTTCACAAATGTCCTTTTCAGATCACCTTCTACGAGGACAAGAACTTCCAGGGCCGTTCCTATGAGTGTATGAACGACATGTCCGACATGTCCTCCTACATGTCCCGCTGCCACTCCTGCAGGGTGGAGAGAGGCTGCTTCATGGTCTACAACCGCACCAACTACATGGGTAACCAGCACTTCATGAGGAGCGGCGAGTACCCCGACTACATGAACATGTTTAACTGGAGCGACTGCATCAGGTCCTGCCGTATGATTCCCATGGTAAGGATCTAGCTCTATCAAATCTTATGGTTTTACTCCATAATTATCGTTTTGTTATGGACACAATCTAATGTTAAAGCAGTAAATCAAACTCAAATTTCAACCAATTTTTGTCTCTAAATGAAATAATATCTCCATTAACAGCACAGAGGAAACTACAGGATGAGGATCTACGAGAGGGAGAACTTCGGTGGCCAGATGCATGAGATGATGGACGACTGTGACAACATCATGGATCGTTACCGCATGAACAACTGCATGTCCTGCAACGTGATGGACGGCCACTGGCTGATGTACGAGCAGCCCAACTATGGAGGCAGAATGTCTTACATGAGGCCTGGCGAGTACAGGAACTTCCAGCAGATGATGGGATGCATGGGAGGCATGGGAGGCCAGGGCAACATGAGGTTCATGAGCATGAGGCGCATCAACGACTCTTTCTACTAGACAGTATTTTTAAATGTGCTGACATGAAGATCTCAATAAAGCCATGATTTCGAAATAAACACTTTTGCCCAAAAACCTTTGTTTGTATTTTGATACTACACTCAAAGAACCGACCACACATTGTAAAACATTGTACATAATGTTTATGCATTGTAACTACCAACATTTTATAAATATTTTAAAGCTATGTTCCCCAACAACAGAGGTATGGTTTTCAGACTAAATGTAAAAGGTAAAAAGCTTTAAAAGGTATGCTAATAGTTGTATACTCATAATTCAGACGTTAAGCTTTCTGCAAAAGTGTATTTGGGATGTGGTCAGAGGATCCAGTATCAAGACTAGTGAGGGGAAGTGCATGGCTGCAATGCTAACTATTGACAGGAAGATATGTGTCTTTAGCATGTGCATGGCTAAAATTATGTACTATGGGAGACTCCCCAGTAATAGCTTCTATAACAGCTCATAACACTGAGAGAGTACTAAGTAAATATTCAAAGTACAGCAAAGAACTTCTAGTTTGTAGATAATGGAGTTGAATGCAAAAGTTTGAATAAAAATTGCAACATTTTACACAAAGGTTACATGAGTTACCATCTAACTACATAACATTAACATTCATTAATTTAGCAAATGCTTTTATCCAAAGCGACTTCCAAGAGAGAGCTTTACAAAAGTGCGTAGGTGAATGATCATAAACAACAAGATAGCCCCAAAAACATTGTGGGTAGTCAAAACATGAAGCATACATTGTGAAGGCAAATAAGTGCCAATGGGAAGAAACATAAGAGCATGTAGTTAAATAAGTTACAATTTAACAACATCGACCTCAAAAGTGCAAGAGTGTACCTGTAGGAAAGCAAGCAACAATAATATAATTCAAAGCGAGTACAAGAAGTTAAATCAGTTACAACTAACCAACAAGAGCAACAAGTCCCTCAATAAGAGTCATTGTTTTCCTGGAGGTAACTAACAGCAGGTCCGGAAAATCATTCCAAAGTAACAAGTGTGTCTTTAGCCTTTTCTTGATGTTGGGGAAACAGTTAGTGTCTCTGATTCATGTGGGGAGGTGATTAAACCATTGGGGGGCCAGACAAGAGAAGAGCTTGGGTTGGGAGCGGGCTCCCTTGAAAGGTGGGACCACCAGACGGTTGTCAGAAGAAGACCGTAGGTGGCGGGTGGGGGTGTAAGGCTGGAGGAGAGACTTGATGTAGTCGGGTGCAGTCCAGTTCACCGCTTGGAAGATCAGTACCAGGGTCTTGAATCTGCTACAGGCCATGTTGGGAAGCCAGTGGAGGGAGATGAGGAGCGGGGTAACATGGGAGCGTATGGGTAGATTGAAGACCAGGCAGGCTGCTGCGTTCTGATCGTCTGGAGAGGGCGGGTTGTGCATGCTGGAAGAACCGCCGAACAGAGAGTTGCAGTAGTCCAACTTGGAGAAGACAAGTGCTTGGACTAGCAGCTGGGTGGAATGCTCAGACAGGTGTCTCCTGATCTTCCGGATGTTGAAGAGGGTGAATCTACACGACCGGAAGACTGCAGCAATGTGGGCTGTGAGGGAGAGCTTGTCATCCATGGTAACCCAATGTTCCTGGCAGAGGAAGAAGTGGTCACCGTCGCAGATCCCAGGGTGATTGAGAGATCGTGGGAGATGGAGGGTTTGGCCGGGATGATGAGATGTTCTGTTTCGGCGAGGTTCAGCTGGAAGTGGTGCTTGGTCATCCAGAGATGTCTGTGAGGCAGGCCTCGATTCTAGCTGAGATCCCTGGATCATTAGGGGGGAACGACAGGTACAGCTGCGTGTCGTCAGCGTAGCAGTGGTAGGAGAAGCCATGAGAGTTGATGATTGGTCCAGGTGAGGTGGTGTACAGGGAGAAGAGGAAGGGGTCCAAGGACAGATCCCTGTTGGACACCAGTGCAGAGCTGGTGAGAGCCTGACACTATGCCTCCCCAGGAGACCTGGTAGGATCTTCCCGTCAGGTAGGATTAGATCCACTGAAGCGCAGTGTCAGAGATGCCCATCTCAGAAAGTCTAGCGAGCAGGATCTGATGGTTAACCGTATCAAATGCTGCAGAAAGGTCCAGCAGAATGATGACGGATAATCTTAAAGCCGCCCTGGCAGACTGGAGGGCAGTGGTGACTGACAGGAGGGCAGTTTCTGTGGAGTGGCCAGTCTTGAAGCCTGATTGGTTGGGGTCAAGCAGGTTGTTCTGAGAGAGAATGTAACAATACCTATAGTGATTCAATTGTCAGTATAGGAATTGTCAGGTAGTAAAATGGTTTTAAATGCTAAGCTGTATAATTTAGTCACCTTAATATAAAGTGTAGGCTAAAAAAGTCTTAAGTTCAGTTTAATTATCAAATCTGGTGTTTCTCAACTGACCACATGCCAGTGGTTGAATAAACAGCCTGAGCCTGTGCATAGCCACTTTTCCACCACAAGTCCCTGGAACTTTTATTTCTCAGAACTAGGTTCCTGTGGCCCACTGTTGGCTACGTTTCCACTGCTGGGACATTTTTGTTTGCGATAACAACGGTCTCACCCAAGGCCAGATTAGTATCCCAAAGGGCCCCTCATTATACTTAATTTGTTGTCAACAAAAACGTTTATTTTATTCTAATTGGTTAATCATCAAGATCGAGGGCCAAGCAAGCCTTGTGTATACTGTTTTAATGTCATTATATCATTATCATACTTGAGTACTCAACAAATCGGAATTGTTCAGCACTGCCATCCCCACCCCAAAGGGTCTTGTATTTTGGAAAGTACCAACCTCTGAGAAGGAACTCAATGGATCCTCCGTTTTGCTCCCTAGAACTTAATTTGATCACTTGCTGCTGCAGTGGAAACGCAATATGTTCCGTGGTCAAGTTCCTAGATCCGGAGTAACGTTCATGTAGTGGAAACGCAGCTCATATTGATTATAAATACAGAGAAATTACTTAATTGTAAATTTATCGTATCTGAATTTTGATCAATTGCACCTCAGAACTGATGTAAACATTTATATCTAACGACATAGTAGAAATCTTTTACTCTATTGACATTTGGCACAATAAGCTTTGTGGTCACCAGCTCCATTCTTGATGAATGTCTTTTAAGGGAGCTCATCCCTGGAAATGTGTACAAAATGCAGCACTCTATAGATTTCTATAGCATGTTGCTGGGTCAATGGGTTTGTACAATGGGGCCTCTGGCTGTCAGGTATAAAAACGAGGCTTCAGCCAGGTAGGAACTCAGAACATCACCAAGAGCAACAGCAGCATTACCAGCAGCTCCAGCTACAACTGAGCAAACATGGCTAACATGAACATGATGGGCAAGGTAAGGTCTAGTAAAGTGTATCTAAATGGGGATATTTAAACATTTTGCAGGAGTTATATGGGTAAACCTTTGTGTGACTGAACTTATTAAGAAATATACTCTGATGAATGTTTGAGCACATTTGGTACCATGTTTTTTCATGTACCATAACATTTCTTCTTCACAAATGTCCTTTTCAGATCACCTTCTACGAGGACAAGAACTTCCAGGGCCGTTCCTATGAGTGTATGAACGACATGTCAGACATGTCCTCCTACATGTCCCGCTGCCACTCCTGCAGGGTGGAGAGAGGCTGCTTCATGGTCTACAACCGCACCAACTACATGGGTAACCAGCACTTCATGAGGAGCGGCGAGTACCCCGACTACATGAACATGTTTAACTGGAGCGACTGCATCAGGTCCTGCCGTATGATTCCCATGGTAAGGATCTAGCTCTATCAAATCTTATGGTTTTACTTCATAATTATCGTTTTGTTATGGACACAATCTAATGTTAAAGCAGTAAATCAAACTCAAATTTCAACTACATTTTTGTCTCTAAATGAATAAATCTCCATTAACAGCACAGAGGAAACTACAGGATGAGGATCTACGAGAGGGAGAACTTCGGTGGCCAGATGCATGAGATGATGGACGACTGTGACAACATCATGGATCGTTACCGCATGAACAACTGCATGTCCTGCAACGTGATGGACGGGCCACTGGCTGATGTACGAGCAGCCCAACTATGGAGGCAGAATGTCTTACATGAGGCCTGGCGAGTACAGGAACTTCCAGCAGATGATGGGATGCATGGGAGGCATGGGAGGCCAGGGCAACATGAGGTTCATGAGCATGAGGCGCATCAACGACTCTTTCTACTAGACAGTATTTTTAAATGTGCTGACATGAAGATCTCAATAAAGCCATGATTTCGAAATAAACACTTTTGCCCAAAAACCTTTGTTTGTATTTTGATACTACACTCAAAGAACCGACCACACATTGTAAAACATTGTACATAATGTTTATGCATTGTAACTACCAACATTTTATAAATATTTTAAAGCTATGTTCCCCAACAACAGAGGTATGGTTTTCAGACTAAATGTAAAAGGTAAAAAGCTTTAAAAGGTATGCTAATAGTTGTATACTCATAATTCAGACGTTAAGCTTTCTGCAAAAGTGTATTTGGGATGTGGTCAGAGGATCCAGTATCAAGACTAGTGAGGGGAAGTGCATGGCTGCAATGCTAACTATTGACAGGAAGATATGTGTCTTTAGCATGTGCATGGCTAAAATTATGTACTATGGGAGATTCCCCAGTAATAGCTTCTATAACAGCTCATAACACTGAGAGAGTACTAAGTAAATATTCAAAGTACAGCAAAGAACTTCTAGTTTGTAGATAATGGAGTTGAATGCAAAACGTTTGAATAAAAATTGCAACATTTTACACAAAGGTTACATGAGTTACCATCTAACTACATAACATTAACATTCATTAATTTAGCAAATGCTTTTATCCAAAGCGACTTCCAAGAGAGAGCTTTACAAAAGTGCGTAGGTGAATGATCATAAACAACAAGATAGCCCCAAAAACATTGTGGGTAGTCAAAACATGAAGCATACATTGTGAAGGCAAATAAGTGCCAATGGGAAGAAACATAAGAGCATGTAGTTAAATAAGTTACAATTTAACAACATCGACCTCAAAAGTGCAAGAGTGTACCTGTAGGAAAGCAAGCAACAATAATATAATTCAAAGCGAGTACAAGAAGTTAAATCAGTTACAACTAACCAACAAGAGCAACAAGTCCCTCAATAAGAGTCATTGTTTTCCTGGAGGTAACTAACAGCAGGTCCGGAAAATCATTCCAAAGTAACAAGTGTGTCTTTAGCCTTTTCTTGATGTTGGGGAAACAGTTAGTGTCTCTGATTCATGTGGGGAGGTGATTAAACCATTGGGGGGGCCAGACAAGAGAAGAGCTTGGGTTGGGAGCGGGCTCCCTTGAAAGGTGGGACCACCAGACGGTTGTCAGAAGAAGACCGTAGGTGGCGGGTGGGGGTGTAAGGCTGGAGGAGAGACTTGATGTAGTCGGGTGCAGTCCAGTTCACCGCTTGGAAGATCAGTACCAGGGTCTTGAATCTGCTACAGGCCATGTTGGGAAGCCAGTGGAGGGAGATGAGGAGCGGGGTAACATGGGAGCGTATGGGTAGATTGAAGACCAGGCAGGCTGCTGCGTTCTGATCGTCTGGAGAGGGCGGGTTGTGCATGCTGGAAGAACCGCCGAACAGAGAGTTGCAGTAGTCCAACTTGGAGAAGACAAGTGCTTGGACTAGCAGCTGGGTGGAATGCTCAGACAGGTGTCTCCTGATCTTCCGGATGTTGAAGAGGGTGAATCTACACGACCGGGAAGACTGCAGCAATGTGGGCTGTGAGGGAGAGCTTGTCATCCATGGTAACCCAATGTTCCTGGCAGAGGAAGAAGTGGTCACCGTCGCAGATCCCAGGGTGATTGAGAGATCGTGGGAGATGGAGGGTTTGGCCGGGATGATGAGATGTTCTGTTTCGGCGAGGTTCAGCTGGAAGTGGTGCTTGGTCATCCAGAGATGTCTGTGAGGCAGGCCTCGATTCTAGCTGAGATCCCTGGATCATTAGGGGGGAACGACAGGTACAGCTGCCTGTCGTCAGCGTAGCAGTGGTAGGAGAAGCCATGAGAGTTGATGATTGGTCCAGGTGAGGTGGTGTACAGGGAGAAGAGGAAGGGTCCAAGGACAGATCCCTGTTGGACACCAGTGCAGAGCTGGTGAGAGCCTGACACTATGCCTCCCCAGGAGACCTGGTAGGATCTTCCCGTCAGGTAGGATTAGATCCACTGAAGCGCAGTGTCAGAGATGCCCATCTCAGAAAGTCTAGCGAGCAGGATCTGATGGTTAACCGTATCAAATGCTGCAGAAAGGTCCAGCAGAATGATGACGGATAATCTTAAAGCCGCCCTGGCAGACTGGAGGGCAGTGGTGACTGACAGGAGGGCAGTTTCTGTGGAGTGGCCAGTCTTGAAGCCTGATTGGTTGGGGTCAAGCAGGTTGTTCTGAGAGAGAATGTAACAATACCTATAGTGATTCAATTGTCAGTATAGGAATTGTCAGGTAGTAAAATGGTTTTAAATGCTAAGCTGTATAATTTAGTCACCTTAATATAAAGTGTAGGCTAAAAAAGTCTTAAGTTCAGTTTAATTATCAAATCTGGTGTTTCTCAACTGACCACATGCCAGTGGTTGAATAAACAGCCTGAGCCTGTGCATAGCCACTTTTCCACCACAAGTCCCTGGAACTTTTATTTCTCAGAACTAGGTTCCTGTGGCCCACTGTTGGCTACGTTTCCACTGCTGGGACATTTTTGTTTGCGATAACAACGGTCTCACCCAAGGCCAGATTAGTATCCCAAAGGGCCCCTCATTATACTTAATTTGTTGTCAACAAAAACGTTTATTTTATTCTAATTGGTTAATCATCAAGATCGAGGGCCAAGCAAGCCTTGTGTATACTGTTTTAATGTCATTATATCATTATCATACTTGAGTACTCAACAAATCGGAATTGTTCAGCACTGCCAGCCCCACCCCAAAGGGTCTTGTATTTTGGAAAGTACCAACCTCTGAGAAGGAACTCAATGGATCCTCCGTTTTGCTCTCCAGAACTTAATTTGATCACTTGCTGTTGCAGTGGAAACGCAATGAGTTCCGTGGTCAAGTTCCTAGATCCGGAGTAACGTTCATGTATTGGAAACACAGCTCATATTGATTATAAATACAGAGAAATTACTCAATTGGAAATTGATCAAATCTGAATTTTGATCAATTACACCACTGATGTAAAAATGTATAGTACATAGTAGAAGTCTTTTACTCCATTGACGTTTAGCACAATAAGCTTTGTGGTCACCAGCTCCATTCTTGATGAATGTCTTTTGAGGGAGCTCATCCCTGGAAATGTGAACAAAATGCAGCACTCTATAGGTTTCTATGGCATGTTGCTGGGTCAAGGGGTTTGTACAATGGGGCCTCTGGCTGTCAGGTATAAATAGGAGGCTTCAGCCAGGTAGGAACTCAGAACATCACCAAGAGCAACAGCAGCAGTACCAGCAGCTCCAGCTACAACTGAGCAAACATGGCTAACATGAACATGATGGGCAAGGTAAGGTTACATATTATATGAATATATATATAAATTCCAGTGTATATATATACTTCTACTCTGCTCCATTTATACATTTTCATAACTTTTCCAAATTTTTATTCAGATCACCTTCTACGAGGAGAGGAACTTCATGGGACGTTCCTATGAGAGTATGAGCGACATGTCCGACATATCCTCCTACATGTCCCGTTGCCAGTCCTGCAGGGTGGAGAGAGGCTGCTTCATGGTCTACGACCGCACCAACTACATGGGTAACCAGTACTTCATGAGGAGGGGCGAGTACCCCGACTACATGAGCATGTTTAACTGGAGCGACAGCATCAGGTCCTGTCGTATGATCCCCATGGTAAGGATCTAACTCTATCAAATCTTATGGTATTCCTCCGAAATTATAGATTAGTTAGGGATAAAATCTAATGTTAAAGCAGTAAATCACACAAATGATTGTCTCTTAATGAAACTTTCTCCAATAACAGCACAGAGGAAACTACAGGATGAGGATCTACGAGAGAGAGAACTTTGCTGGCCAGATGCATGAGATGATGGACGACTGTGACTCCATTATGGATCGTTACCGTATGAACAACTGCATGTCCTGCAACGTGATGGAGGGCCACTGGCTGATGTACGAGCAGCCCCACTACGGAGGCAGAATGTCTTACGTCAGGCCTGGCGAGTACAGGAACTTCCACCAGATGATGGGAGGCATGGGAGGCATGGGAGGCCAGGGCAACATGAGGTTCATGAGCATGAGACGCATCAATGACTCTTTCTACTAGACAATGTTTTGTTACTGAGCAGACATGAAGATCTCAATAAATCTCTGAGAGAAAAAAAACACTTGCCGGTAAATGTTTTGTACAAACTGTACTTTTCTGTAGATTAGGTACTTCACACAAAAACACTGACAAATCCATAACCCATGACACATACAAGGTTGTGCAAACTTACACTATTCAATATATAGTCATCCTGAACATCCTGAAATCTTTTACGTTCTTCAACAACAGAAGATGTTCATTATTAAAAGTATTTTTGCTTAGTTTAAGTTAACAATGCAACCTACTGTGATTGGTTCAACTCAGTACTCAGTCGACACAAAACTTGTACCATGGAGGTTATCAAATTACTTTGTAAGAGCACAACTCATCACTCCGGCATCAATGAGAGATGGATGCCATATTAACATTACTGCCTAGATGTGCCCAGATGCTGTATCTTTTTTAGGGAGGAAATATGCTTAATTGGTTCGTTCCCAATATTTAAACAAGGTTCCAATTGGGGACATTATATAGCTACCTTTCTATATTGAGTAGAACAGTACTGAGGTATTCAATGAAGTTTAAAAACACATAATGTCTTAACTTGCGCCCGACCAATATAATTTGATAGCAAAGGTCCGGTACCGATAATGATATTAAGATACAAAAATAACCAATCACCAACTTTAAAAAACAGCCTTAGCAAACAGTTTCACAAAAACAAAAAAACACGTAAAAATTACACTTGGAAGACATTCCATTGATTATACTTCATATATGTGCTGTTTCTGTACCCTCATACTGCACCTTGTCTAAGCTTGTCTGAGTGCCATGATCTGACACATGACAATGAAAATAAATAAAACAACTTATTCAAAGGGATCAAAAACGATATCAGCACAAATCTTTAGTCTTAGAACAATACTGACAATGGAATGGATGGTTGCACTGCAAACATGAACTACAGGGAGAGGGTAGTTTGGTTTGGTGATTTGTATAAATTTTTTTGCAAGATTCTAATATCACTTTCCCATGGAAAAGTGTAGGCCTCTGTACATTATTCCATGCATGGCAATGACGTCCCAATGACTCAAATGAACAGAAATATATTAAAACTGATTTGTTCACTCTATGGAATGAAATTCGAAGGTCAGAGTAAGTAAAAATAGGCAAACTTCCAATCCCTACATTAAACAAGCATGGAATACAAGGTAAAATATAATTCAATGTTTACAAACAGGAGACACTTTTTTTTTATATATAGGCTGGGCCTACTTGGGTGTTCTATTGTTAATGAGGGGAAAAACACCTTTACCTGATAAAGTTTTCAAACGGTCATCTTATTTTCTTAAATCAGCAAAGTTAGCTAAAAGGAATTAACTAGATTGAAAAGGAGATATATTTGTCAATATTTCTACAATTATTTTGGGGTAAATACGCACGACTCCAACTCTTTCTTACAACAACACCAAAATAATACACTGACACACATAGGCCTACAGTATATGGATGGACTAAACTTAACCCAATACACACAGGAGTTGAGAAGAAGTTAACTGTTTTGACTGTATGTAAAGTGTGTGATCCCATGTTAACTGTATCCTAAATCAAAAATATCTACATGTTGAAATATTTTACATTAATAGTGGCAGTCTAGTATTGTGTTAGCAATACAAATTGAGGACTTGGTGTGTGGTCATAGTCACAATCTCACTTAAGTACCTATGGTAAGAGAATATTGAAAGTCCTTGTTTCCAATTTAAAGTCCTTAATCCCAGGCTTGTTCCTCTGCTATGACACAAATGAAGATTTGGTTGGCAAGCTACGCTTTGGCAGCAAACCAAAGCAGCCAAGCAACCAAATTCAGTCATACTGTTAATCGTAGGGCCTTTGTAGCTTACGACTAATGATATGGTGACTTTATATGATCATAGGGATCTTTTACTCCAAATACTTTGCTTGTTAAAGTATATTTTATTATCTCTCCTTGATGGCAGAGTCAAATCAAAATGTATTTGTATAGCCTTTTTTCCAAGCAATGTCACAGAGGGCTTCACATACGCCCATAGAACTGCCCCTCAACCAAATTAAACCCTCAAGGAAGACAAAGATAAACTGAAAGAGAGGTGCAGAACTCAGGCTAAACATAGTCATACAACAGGGAAGTGTCAATGACTGTTGAAACACCAAAATTCAGTGTTCAACTTGGGTCAAAGTTGGTAAACGTCAGTTTAAGCAGAGGTAGCCACAGGGCTGGGGGACTGTGATTGGCGCAGCATCACAGCCAGGTGGATGAGGGAAGGGCCAAGGAACTCACTGTTGTCCGTCAGGGAGACCAATTTCCACTCGGCGACTAGATCCAGCTTTGGCAGACTGTCACAGATCGATGTCCACTGACGACCAGGTCAACGTTGGCAGACTGACGACCAGGCAGATGCTGACAGCTCAAACCCCTCCCCCACCACAGGGGAGGTGTGGAGGGGGGACAGATAGCCCTAGACATTAAGACAGCGCCAGCCCCCCTCAGTTGGAACATGAAATCTGTTCCAGTGAAGAGAAAGTCAAAAATAAGAATAAGAGTTCATCTTTATTGTCTATCAGTTTAATGAACATCCCATTGTTGCCACTGTGGAGTGAGAAAGTTGGGTAGGGGAGTCCATAACAAAAACATTTGACAAACACTGAAAAGTCACAGATAAAGTCATTGTCTATCTCAAATTAGTTTGCAGATGTATGGAGCTATCAGTTAAACACAGGACAAGAATTTGTTCTTGTACAATATTTTTTGTCTTAGAAGGCCGGGAGTCCTATTTACTTTTAGCTGAATCAACGTTGTGATCATAAGCTCCACTGCACTGTTCTTCACATGGGTTTTTTGACGGAGGCCATGACTTGTAATGTGTAGAAGCCTCAGTGCTATTTCTATAGATGGTTTGTATGGCATGTTGCTGGGTCACAGGGTTTACACAATGGAGACTCTAACTGTCAGGTATAAAAAGAAGGCTTCAGCCAGGTAGGAACTCAGAACATCACCAAGAGCAACAGCAGCAGTACCAGCAGCTCCAGCTACAACTGAGCCAAAATGACCGACATGAACATGATGGGCAAGGTAAGAATGAACAATGGTTATATATGTGTGGTAGTGTGGGTGTCTATATATATGCTGACATCTACTCCACTCCTTTAAAACAAAAATCCCAACTGTTCTTCCTTGCAAATGTATTTTCAGATCACCTTCTACGAGGACAAGAACTTCATGGGACGTTCCTTTGAGTGTATGAATGATTGTTCTGACATGTCCTCCTACATGTCCCGTTGCCAATCCTGCAGGGTGGAGAAAGGCTGCTTCATGGTCTACAACCGCACCAACTACATGGGTAACCAGCACTTCATGAGGAGGGGCGAGTATACCGACTACATGAGCATGTTTAACTGGAGCGACTGCATCAGGTCCTGCCGTATGATCCCCATGGTAACTATCTAGCTCTATCTTATCTTATGGTTTTCCTCCATAATTATTGTTTTGTTATGGATCAAATCTAATGTTAAAGCAGTAAATCACACTCAAATTCCAACCAAATTATTGTCTCTTAACGAAACTCCTCTTTCTCAAATAACAGCACAGAGGAAACTACAGGATGAGGATCTACGAGAAGGAGAACTTCGGTGGCCAGATGCATGAGATGATGGACGACTGTGACAACATCATGGATCGTTACCGTATGAACAACTGCATGTCCTGCAACGTGATGGACGGCCACTGGCTGATGTACGAGCAGCCCAACTACAGAGGCAGAATGTCTTACATGAGGCCTGGCGAGTACAGGAACTTCAATCAGATGATGGGAGGCATGGGAGGCCAGGGAGGCCAAAGCAACATGAGGTTCATGAGCATGAAACGCATCAATGACTCTTTCTACTAGACAATGTTTCGTTACTGTGCTGACATGAAGATCTCAATAAATCTCTGAGAAAAAAACACACACTTTCGCCGGTAAATTTTGTATATAAACTGTGCTTTTGGGTAGATTTTGGACAAACTGACATAACCATAACCAATGACACATACAAGGTTTGTATAAACTTACACTTTCAATGTAATGTCGTCCTGAACATCCTGAAACGTGAATCATTGCAAGATATGTTCTTCAACAACAGAAGTTGTTACTTATGAAAAGTATATGTTTTGCCTAGTTTAAGTTAACAATGCAACCTACTGTGAGTGGTTCAACTCAGTACTCAGTCGACACAAAACTCGTACCATGGAGGTTATCAAATTACTTTGTAAGAGCACAACTCATCACTCCGGCATCAAGGAGAGATGGATGCCATATTGGCATTACTGACTGAATGGCATCCATACATTTTTATAAGAATTCGAAACCTCCACGCCTTTTTCAAAGTGCCCAGATGCTGTATGTTGTTTCAGGAGGAAATATGCTTCATTGGTTCTTTCCCAATATTTAAACGAGGTTCCAGTTGGGGACATTATATAGCTACCTTTCTATATTGAGTAGAACAGCACTGAGGAATTCAATGAAGTTTAAAAACACAGAAAGTCTTAAGTTTTGCCCGACCAATACAATTTGATAGTAAAGGTCAGATACCTATACAGATATTAAGATACAAAAATAACCAATCACCAACTTTAAAAAAACAGCCTTAGCAAACAGTTTCACAAAAAAACATAAAAATGACACTTGGAAGACATTCCATTGATTATACTTCATATATGGGCTTTATCTGTACCCTCATACTGCACCATGTCTGAGTTTGTCCAATTTGGTCTCAAACTAGTGATTTGTGAACAAATTACTTACATCTTAGCTTATATTTTTTATGACTTCGGAATCATGATTTATCGGATGGGAGTTTGATTGAATCATTTCTAGAGTGTGTTTAGGTTGAGGAGCACGTGTGTGGCAGCGAGATATTGATCTGTGCCAAAAAATGGTGACTGACACGACCAGCACGGATCACTTGATACTTACCATTCACAGCAATAGTGCCATGATCTGACACGTGGATACAAATAAATAGAACAAACTATTTAAATGGATCAATAATTATATTAGCACAAATCTTTAGTCTTTGAACAATACTGACAATGGAATGGCTTGTTGCACTGCTAACATGAGCTACAATGAGAGGGTCGTTTGGTTTGGTGTTTTGTATAAAAATTCTGCAAGATTCTGTCAACATATTCCCATAGAACCGTGTAGGCCTCTGTACATTTTTCCATGCATGGCAAAGGCGCCATTATTACTCAAATGAACAGAAATATCCTGAAACTGATTTGTTCACTCTGAATAAATGTGAAGGTCAGAGTCAGTAAAAAGAGGCAAACTTCCAATCCCTACTTTAAACAAACATAGAATACAAAGTCAAATATAATACAATGTTTACAAAACAGGAGACACATTATTTTTGAAAATATAGGCTGGGCCTGCTTGGGTGTCTGATTGTTAATGAGGGGGAAAAACACCTTTACCTGATAACGTTTTCAAACGGTCATCTTATTTTCTTAAGTCAGCAAAATTGGTTAAAAAGAATGAACTAGACTAAAAGAGAGATATGTTTGTCAATTTTTCTTCAATTATTTTGAGGTAATTAGGCGCATCTGACTGTTTCTTACAACAACAACAAAATAATACACTGACACACATAGGCCTATAGGGTACAGTATATGGATGGCCTAGACTTAACCCAGTACACACAGAGTTGTGAAGAACCCCTTTTACTGTATGTGAAGTGTGTGAACCCATGTTAACTGTATTCAAAATACAAAACATCTACATGTTAAAATATTTTACATTAATAGTGGCAGTCTAGTACTATGCTAACAATACAAATTGAGGACTTGGTGTTTGGGCATAGTCACAATCTCACTAAAGTACCTTGGCTTTGGTAATAGAATATTGAAAGTCCTTGTTTCAAATTAAAAGTCATCAATACCAGGCTTTGTTCCTCTGCTATGACACCAATGAGGATTTGGTTGGCAAACTACGCTTGGCAGCTAACCATAACATTCTAACAATCCAATTCAGTCATACTGTTAATCGTAGGTCCTTTTGAGCTTACGAATAATGATATGGTCACTTTATATGATCATAGGGATCTATTACGCCAAAACAGTTTGCTTGATCAACTCATCTTTTATCATCTCTCCTTGATGGCAGTGGAGTCCACCTTCATTGTCTATCAGTTTTAATTAACATCTCATTGTTGCCACTGTTGAGTGAGAAAGTTGGGGACAAGAGTCAATAACTAAAACATTTGACAAACACTGAAAACTCACAGATAGAGTAATTGTTTATTTCAAATTAAATGGCAGATGTATGGAGCTATCAATTAAACCAAGAACCAGTATTTAGTCTAGTAAAAAAGAAGGCCGGGAATCCTATTTACTTTTGGCTGAATCAGCATTGTGATCATCAGACCCACTGCACTGTTGTTCACATAGGTTTTTGACGGAGCCCATGACTTGTAATGTGTAGAAGCCTCAGTGCTATTTCTATAGATGGTTTGTATGGCATGTTGCTGGGTCACGGGGTTTACACAATGGAGCCTCTAACTGTCAGGTATAAAAGGAGGCTTCAGCCAGGTAGGAACTCAGAACATTAACAGCAGCTCCAGCTACAACTGATCAAACATGGCCGACATGAACATGATGGGCAAGGTAAGAATGAACAATGGTTAAATATGGATAGGATACGGTATGGGTGTATATGCTGATATTTACTGCACTCCATTTTTACATTTTCTCAACTTTCTTCCTTGCAAATGTATTTTCAGATCACCTTCTACGAGGACAAGAACTTCATGGGACGTTCCTATGAGTGTATGAACGACATGTCCGACATGTCCTCCTACATGTCCCGTTGCAACTCCTGCAGGGTGGAGAGAGGCTGCTTCATGGTCTACAACCGCACCAACTACATGGGTAACCAGCACTTCATGAAGAGGGGCGAGTACCCCGACTACATGAACATGTTTAACTGGAGCGACTGCATCAGGTCCTGCCGTATGATCCCCATGGTAAGGACACATATTTGTCAGCCTATATTTGTCTATCTAGCTTCTAACTTCCTTGTAAGTTCCATAATTGATGGTTTAGATTATTTGGTTGTCTCTACCATTCTAGTGTAAAATGTTTGTCTCCCAATACCTCTTCTCCGTCCAATAACAGCACAGAGGAAACTACAGGATGAGGATCTACGAGAAGGAGAACTTCGGTGGCCAGATGCATGAGATGATGGACGACTGTGACAACATCATGGATCGTTACCGTATGAACAACTGCATGTCCTGCAACGTTATGGATGGCCACTGGCTGATGTACGAGCAGCCCAACTACAGAGGCAAAATGTCTTACATGAGGCCTGGCGAGTACAGGAACTTCAATCAGATGATGGGAGGCATGGGAGGCCAGGGAGGCCAGGGCAACCAGAGGTTCATGAGCATGAAGCGCATCAATGACTCTTTCTACTAGACAGTATTTTTAAATGTGCTGACATGAAGATCTGAATAAAGCGCTGAGAAACCAACACTTTTGCCTGTCAATATTTTGTACAGATATAACTTTTTGGTAGATTTGGTTCTTCATTCAAACCACTGATTCAACCATATTCAATGCATAGAAAAGCTTTGTGCAAACTTTGCAATGTATAGTACCCCCACCGAAAAGTCTTGAATCATTTAAAGATATGTTCTTCAACATCAGAAGTTGCTCATTATGAAATCTATATTTTGCCTATATAGTTTAGGTAACAATGCAACCTACTATGAATGGTACAACTCAGTCAACATAAAGTGTGTGTCATGGAGGTGGTCACATTGCATTGTATGCTGACAAATTAACACACCCAGTTAAGCGTCAAGGAGAGATGGATATAAATTGACAATACTGACTGAGTAACATCAATACCTTTTCATAAACAATTGAATCTCCACAGGAACGTCCATCAGATGTGTGGAGACATGGTCAAAATGATAATTATGAGCATGCATCATTTGGGTCCTACTACTTTACAATGTTTAGATACTTGGCTGTTATGAAAACATGAAATCACGAATAAAAAATATATATTTTAGTTTGAGTTTTAAAACATGTTGATTTTGATACTACAGTAGACACAAAATCACTGATAGGCCTTAGGCGACACACAGAAAACTATTGAAATATAACATCACAATTACTCAAAAGAAATTCAAGCTACCGATTTGCAGAGATGTTTTGTTCCAAGTATTTTTCACAAAGACAAAACACCTGTTAATTAGACTCATGTATACAATATCTATTCTACAACAGCAAAACCTCATAATAATGATATAAATCGACAGTGGGCCAATCCACAAATTTAAGTACAGAATAATTACTTAGGCCCTAATAAGTTAGACAATCAGAACTCCAGCTAAATGTACGACATCATTTTGATGTGTTCATTAAAGAATTAACACTGAAAATATTGTAGTGCATATGGGTTTGTCAAAGCACAACCTGTTTATGCCTGTGCACGTCTTTTCACAATAAGTTTCCACGTTACTTGTAAATGGTAGTTCTTCTGGTTTTGAAGCATGGCTTAAGGCCTCGTTATTGGCCTTCTCCAGTTTTTTGCGTGTATGTACGCAAAACTTACGCATGCAGTTGTTCACATAGCCTGTTCCACTGCATTCTTTATGTCAACATATTTTTAAAGCTATGTCCACTATGAAACAGGTCAGTGCCAAAACATTTTGTGACTAAATACGTTGACAAATACTTCTGATTATGTACGACAGCAATAACTATGGCGACATAAGAGGAGGTATTGGTAATGTAAGTCTTTATGTTTAATTGCGAGCCAGCTCATATATTTACTCTTTCAAATGTACCGCTGTTGTGTAAGCTACTTCTACTTATTTGCTGTTACCTACAGTATATGTATTTTATATCTTGCAGCATGTCAGAAGATCTTTGGTATACTGCCCCATAATTTGTTTTGGTATTGCACCTTGCGTATCCGTAGGCTATATTCTAAGGGCCAGAGAGATGTTCAAGCTACGCACCAAACGAACGCTGGATACGTGCAGCAGCCATTCACCATATGCGTACTTACAAATGTGTAAGGCTGGGTGTCAAACGCCTTCTGGTGAAAATTGTTTGAGTGGGATTTTTAGGAAAGTTCATTTTAAAGTTTCCTGAAACAGTCAAAATGATCTATGAATGGCCAAATATCACACACACGTCCTCTCTTCCTGTGATGACACAATGGTACCTCTAAACGGGCACACTTCACATCATAAAGGTCAATGGTTTATGCACAATAGGGGGAAAAAGAAACAGGATTTACCAACAATTACTGAAATGAACTGTTTTCCAAATAAATGTCAGTCTCAATAGCAGGATTGATGTGTGAAGCCATACATGAACATTAAAAATAGGGTTTAACAAAAATAAAAATAAATGTTTTTAGTTACTTTTCCACTCTTTTATTCAATGCTGATGTTCTCACATTAGTTTTAACAAGTACATGACACATACAGCAGCCCATATCAGAAAATAAGCAGAAAAAGTAAAGAATCTTTGTGGACAAGTATGTGTGAAAACTATATGAAAAGTCTGAAAATCATTAGATCAATTGCACTGTTCTTGATTAATCTTTTGAGGGACCCCTACCCTTGAAATGTTAGAAGAGTGGTATTTCTATGGTTGGGTTTCAATGGCATGTTGCTGGGTCAAGTGGTTTGTACAATGGGGCCTCTGGCAGTCAGGTATAAAAAGGAAGGCTCCAGCCAGGTAGGAACTCAGAACATCACCAAGCGCAACAGCAGCAGTACCAGCAGCTCCAACTACAACTGAGCAAAAATGGCCGACATGAACATGATGGGCAAGGTAAGAATGAACAAAGGTTACAATACTGTATAATGTGTATGTATATTTAGACTTGTACTTCATTTTCAAATGCAACCAAATGTTCTTGTCTATTCAGATCACCTTCTACGAGGACAAGAACTTCATGGGACGTTCCTATGAGTGTATGAACGACATGTCCGACATGTCCTCCTACATGTCCCGTTGCAACTCCTGCAGGGTGGAGAGAGGCTGCTTCATGGTCTACAACCGCACCAACTACATGGGTAACCAGCACTTCATGAAGAGGGGCGAGTACCCCGACTACATGAACATGTTTAACTGGAGCGACTGCATCAGGTCCTGCCGTATGATCCCCATGGTAAGGACAAATATTTGTACTAGCTTCTAACTTCCTTGTAATTTCCATAATTGATGGTTTAGATTATTTGGTTGTCTCTACCATTCTAGTGTAAAATGTTTGTCTCCCAATAAACTCTTCTCCGTCCAATAACAGCACAGAGGAAACTACAGGATGAGGATCTACGAGAAGGAGAACTTCGGTGGCCAGATGCATGAGATGATGGACGACTGTGACAACATCATGGATCGTTACCGTATGAACAACTGCATGTCCTGCAACGTTATGGATGGCCACTGGCTGATGTACGAGCAGCCCAACTACAGAGGCAAAATGTCTTACATGAGGCCTGGCGAGTACAGGAACTTCAATCAGATGATGGGAGGCATGGGAGGCCAGGGAGGCCAGGGCAACCAGAGGTTCATGAGCATGAAGCGCATCAATGACTCTTTCTACTAGACAGTATTTTTAAATGTGCTGACATGAAGATCTGAATAAAGCGCTGAGAAACAAACACTTTTGCCTGTCAATATTTTGTACAGAATTAACTTTTTGGTAGATTTGGTTCTTCATTCAAAACCACTGATACAACCACAATTACAATGTATAGTAACCACCGGAAAAGTCTTGAATCATTTAAAGATATGTTCTTCAACATCAGAAGTTGCTCATTATGAAATGTATATATTTTGCCTATATAGTTTAGGTTAATAATGCAACCTACTAAGAATGCTATAACTCCGTCCTCAGTCAACATAAAGTGTGTGTCATTAAGGTGGTCACATTGCATTGTATGACGACAAATCAACACACCCAGTTAAGCGTCAAGGAGAGATGGATGCAATACTGACTGAGTAACATCAATTCCTATTCATGAGAAATTGAATATCCACAGGAACTTCCATCAGATGTGTGGAAACATGGTCAAGAATATGTTTATCGACAGCATAAGCATGAGGCCAATCATTGGGTCCTACTACTTCACAATGTTTAGATACTTGGCTGTTATTAAAGATCCTGTAAAGAAAATTCCATGATTTGCTTCTCAGTACATTAAATACGTGTGAAATGAGTTCCTGAAAGTGTAAGGCTGGGTGTCAACCTGCCCCCACCTCTCACATGCTAAAGTTTGGAGTTGCTGGACGGTCTCAACTTGATGGCCCTCACACCCCATTCAAGATGTCGTCTGATTGGTTGTTCTTGTGTATAAAGGGAATTGTAATGCATTGTCCTTTGGATTCTTCATCTCCTGAGATCTTCTCCTCAGTTCTCCCTTGTACTACTGTCCTACTGTCCTACTCTTTGCTCACTCTTGCTTTTCTCTCTGATTTACAATGATCACGGTAGAGTAGGTAAGATTTAAAGCCTTCATTTGTAACATGTTTGCCTTGTAATTGATTTCATTCATTTGCAATGTTATTAAATGCGTATTCCTTTTGACCATACTTTGACCATTCTTGCTCTGATTTAACCCATTAAGTCAAATAACTATCATTTATATTTGTATTGGCATTATTTGGTTCATGCTAATACACTTCAGTTTCCCATCTTCCTTTAAACCATAGGGGAATTCGTTTTGGTTCTTTCGACCATATTTTACCCCCCTACAAAAGCATGTGCAAAGTGCAAAAACGTTGTCGCACTGAAATGTTGAGTCAGACCGTAGAACAGTTTCTCTTCCGTTTTCAGATCAAGTTTTAATGGGCGGAGCCAAAAAAATTGCCGATCTACGTCACTTTGACCAATCTACGTCAGATCACTGAATGACTCCTCCTGCTGTACTGTTATTGTAGCCCACATCAGCTAGCTAGCTAGCTTCAGGATGTCTCCCTCCACCCGCAACTGCATCTTCCCTGGATGCAAGAACTTCAGCTGCGCTGCAACGCTATTTAATTTCCGCGGAGCTGTACCGAGCATCGCCCTCCTGGCCGTTCCTCCTCCGGTCTCACCTGGACCATCCACCGCTGACAACAGTTCATCACTCAGTTCTGTGTGCTTGTTATAATAAGACACGCCCCCCCCAGTCTCAAGCAGAGAAGACTGATGATTTTCTCAAGATTTCAAAGCCTAATTTAACATAGGCCTACTTGTCAGTTTTTTTTCATTCGAATTTGGATGGGTAGTTAATAACACATTCTTCTGTGGTGTGGTGAATTTAAACTTGTTTTCAATTCCACTTTACAGGATCTTTAAGACATGAAATCGCATTAAAAAAATATATATTTTAGTTTGAGTTTCAATACAAGTTGATTTTGATATTACAGTAGACACAAAACCACTAATAGGCCATAGGCCACACACAGACAACCTTTGTAATATAAAATCACAATTACTCAAAAGAAATTCAAGCTACCAATTTATGGAGATACAAAGACAAACACCTGTTAATTACACTCACGTATACAATGTCTATTCTACAACAGCAAAACCTCATAATAATTTTAAGGGCCAGTCCACAAATTTAAGTACAGAATTACTTAGGCCCTACTTGTTTAAGTTAGACAATCAGAAGTCCAGTTAAATGTATCACATCATTTTGATGTGTTCATTGAAGAATTAACACTGTATATATCGTAGTGCGTATGGGTTTGCACGTATTTTTACTATAAGTTTCCACGTTACTTGTAAATGGTAGTTCTACAGGTTTTGAAGCACGTCTTAAGACCTCGGTATAAGCCAACTCCAATTTTGTGCGTGTACGAACGCAAAACTTACTGGGGATGCACCAATATGGACATTTTGGCCGATACAGATAACTGATAACTCTTTAAATTTGGAAGCCGATAAACGATACATGCAATAAATACAAAGCCTGAGACTGATTCCAAAATCGAAATGATATTAAAACCTTAACTGCATAAAACATCTAGATCTTTTTTTTACCAAAATTATCAGATTTGTAAAATCTTAGTGGTTCAACTTGCGTAAATAATCCATAATTTATCGGCTTTAGTTTATCGACCATATTTCTTTATCGGACAAGTAGCCTAACTATAACACAACTAAAAATGGCCGATGTGGCCGCCAATATATCATGCATCCCTAAAACTTGCGCATGCAGTTTTTCACATACTCCACTGCGTTCTTTATGTCAACATATTTTGAAAGCCATGTCAAATTGGAGGCAGGTCAGCGACAAAACATTTTGTGACTATACTTTGACAACGAGCTTAATTCAAATATGATACAACAACAAATGCATGGCGACATAGGAGGAGGTATTGTTAATGCATGTCTTTATATATAACTGCGAGCCAGCTTATTTGCTCTTTAAAATTGACCACCGTTGTGTCCTACTACTTCTTTGCTGTTTCCTAATTTTATCTTGCAGCCCGTCAGAAGATCTTTGGTATACTGCCCCATGCCATAGGCTGCTTCCCGCATGTATACTGTGATCGTTTGGTGCATACTTTGTGCACGTCTCCCTGGACCTTAAATTTACTCATACGCAAACCCCAATTTCATCCTTAAGACCGAAATATACTTGAGTTTGGAGTTTCATACATGTACATATTAGGGCTGGGCGATACATATTTAAAAAAATGATATTTCGATATTGTTTGCGATATTTGATACGTATCTCGATGTTTGTATTTGCTTTTAAATTTGCAAACAGCATTAGAAACATTAGAAACCATTAGAAAACAACAAAACAATTTAGATAGAACAGCTATTGTTACAAAGTACAAAATGTGTCGTGCAAATTTAACCCGTTAAGGAGTAGCATCGCACATTAGTGATCGTTAGAATGTGGGTGTCACAGCGTAACATTCCCACTGAATATTTTCCGATAGACAAAAACTATATGAATGACAAACGCTATAGTATGGCTTCAAAATGAACTAATGAGGAGGCTAACAAGTAACACTATCAGGTAGAAGCATTGCTACGAGTATTATGGTAGGTTGCTAGGTAACGGAAGCTAACTAAAGCTAGCTAGCTTCCGCTTTCGGAAAAACTCACGCTGTGGGGGCCGTCGAAAATATTAAGAACTCACGCATCTAAAGGTTAAGCCGTAAAAAACAAAAAATACAAAAAGAAGACCCTCCCCCACCTCACGTCTTTTGCGCAGGAATACGTGACAAGACAAAAAAGGGACGTGATATTGGACGTTCGGCGCGTTCTTTGGGAAAGTATGCTTGAATTTGAAATATTTGATATTCACAATATTTTCACAGTTTACATCGTCAAAATGATTGCGATATTATCGCTAATATTCAATATATCGCCCAGCCCTAGTACATATACAGATGCAAATGCTACACATGCAGCACTTTTCCGATAGCCCATTGCAATCTTTATGTCAACATGGAAACAATGTAATCAATGCAATTGAGGGTAAACATTTACTCACTTTTTATCTTAGATGTGGGAGGGTGTAATTAAGCACATGTCCACTATGAGACAGGTCAGTGACCAAACATTTTGTGACTAAATACATTAAAAAATACTTCAGATCATGTACAACAGCAATAACTATGGCGACATAAAAGGTATTGGTAATGTAAGTCTTTATGTCTAATTGCAAGCCAGCTCATATATTTACTCTTTCAAATTTACCGCTGTTGTGTAGGCTACTTCTACTTCTTTGCTGTTACCTATATGTATTTTATATCTTGCACACGTCAGATGATCTTTGGTATACTGCCCCATTATTGTGGGGGGGTATTTCACCTTGCGTATGCATAGCCTATATCTAAGGGCCAGAGAATGTGTGGGATTCTCTGAAAGTTAATTTGAGAGGTTCCTGAAACTCTCAAAATGATACATGAACTGCCAAATATCACACACACATCCTTCCTCGCTGTGATGACACAATGGTACCTTTAAACGGGCACCCTTCACATCATAAAGGTCAATGGTCTAAGCACAATAGGGGGAAAAAGAAACAGGATTTACCAGCAATTACTGAAATGAACTGTTTTCCAAAGAAATGTCCGTCTCAATATCAGGATTTATCTGTAAAGCCATACATGAACATTAAAATTAGGATTAATTACTCTGCCATCCATGTATGCAATGTAGATGTTCTCACATTTGTTTTAAGAAGTACATAACACATACAGCAGCCCATAGTAGACAATAAGCATAACAAATTATTGACTTTCAGCTAAATCAGCATTGCCATCATTAGATCCACTATTGCACAGTTCTTGATATGTCTTTTGAGGGACCTCAACCCTTGTAATGTTAGAAGAGTGTCATTTCTATGGTTGGGTTTCTATGGCATGTTGCTGGGTCAAGGGGTTTGTAAAATGGGGCCTCTTGCTGTCAGGTATAAAAATGAGGCTTCAGCCAGGTAGGAACTCAGAACATCACCAAGAGCAACAGCAGCAGTACCAGCAGCTCCAGCTACTGAGTAAAAGTGGCCGACATGAACATGATGGGCAAGGTAACGATGAACAAAGGTTACAATACTGTATATACAGTATGTGTATGTATAGTTAGATTTGTATTTCATTTAAACATTTTACCAACTTTTCTTGTCTATTCAGATCACCTTCTACGAGGAGAGGAACTTCATGGGACGTTCCTATGAGTGTATGAATGATTGTTCCGACATATCCTCCTACATGTCCCGTTGCCAATCCTGCATGGTGGAGAGAGGCTGCTTCATGGTCTACGACCGCACCAACTACATGGGTAACCAGTACTTCATGAGGAGGGGCGAGTACGCCGACTACATGAACATGTTTAACTGGAGCGACTGCATCAGGTCCTGCCGTATGATCCCCATGGTAAGGACAAATATTTGTCAGCCTATATTTGTCTATCTAGCGTCTAACTTCTTGTAGCTTCCATAATCTACCATTTAGATTATATGGTTGCCTCCACAATTCCAGCATAAACTTTTCAGTGTCTCAATAACCTATTCTCTGTCCAATAACAGTACAGAGGAAGCTACAGGATGAGGATCTACGAGAGGGACAACTTCGCTGGCCAGATGCATGAGATGATGGACGACTGTGATTCCATCATGGATCGTTACCGTATGAACAACTGCATGTCCTGCAACGTGATGGAGGGCCACTGGCTGATGTACGAGCAGCCCCACTACGGAGGCAGAATGTGTTACATGAGGCCTGGCGAGTACAGGAACTTCCAGCAGATGATGGGAGGCCAGGGCAACATGAGGTTCATGAGCATGAGGCGCATCAATGACTCTTTCTACTAGATAATGTTTAGACACTGAGCTTCTTTGATATCAATAAATCATTTATACAAAATATTAAAAACTGTTGTCTGAAAAGGTTTTGTTTGAGTTTTAAAAGTTGATTTGGTTTTGCACACCAAACCACTCATCCCACCACCACAAGTAACTCACAGAAAAGTATTTTGCATCATACAATGTTTTTTAACTAGGAGAAAAGTTGTAAAGTTTAAGGGGCATGGCTTTCTATGATGGAAGTAGCCTATGTGTACATTTTCAAAATAATCTCAAAAGGCTTCCAGATAAAGTAATCAAATTGTTAAATAAGCCAATGTTTTGCTATCAAGAGACAGCTCAGGCTTCATTTGGCAAACTAGCTAGCCAGCTAAACGTTGCCACCCAGCTACATTTGGAGTTGGTTTGGGTCAGGGGTGAAAGGTTGTGTAGGGGCTCAATGGCTTTGTTTATCTGGCTGACTCGCTAGACTACAATTCAAAATACAAGGTTAACAATGCTAGCCATACAGCTACAAACAGATGTTACCCACTTAATTTGATGGTTCTCACTTTTGAGAGTGGGTGTGATGTGATGGGTGTAGCCACAAATCTTATCTTATTTTAGTGGGTGGTAGAATGCTAGAATGTGAATGTAATTGTTGAGCCCCTAAACTGTGTAAGGCTTTAACTAGGCCTACATATTGCTTACAAATTGTGTTATTTGACTAGTGACATCAACAAATACATAAGCCTACAGAGGTTTAACACTGATTAGGATTTGGAATTCTAGAAAGTCAAACACAAACCGTTGAATTGTTAAACACAATGAAATGCTGGTTAGAAACTTGCATTCACATTGTAGATGCTGAACTTGAACGTGAAGCACTGTGACATGAAGAGATTGTAGGATATCAATAACATTAGATTTTATCTGACTTGATATTTAAATTTGTATGTAACTATGATGTCATTGCTACAGGTAATGCCTTATTGTTAAGCAATGGTAATAATAATGTTTGGTCTGAGCTTTGGTAGGGACACTTGTTTGTTCAGATTTTTTAAATTTGTATATGTAGGTAATTGGTTCAGGTTTTATGGGGCTGTACTAGGCCTATATCATTTGTACTGGACTTCTGAGCAATTAAATCATATATGATGCATACATTTGGGCATCCCAATTTATAGCACCTTTTTATTAAGTGTGAATGATAACATTCACACGATAACATTGTCTACACATCCCTTAAAAAACGGCAATTTAATGCAATCTTTACCAAAATAAACAATTCAACTCTCACCTGAACCCCTGATGCTGATTCATCACCAACCTGCTCTAGCGTTACATCTGTAGCTTCAGGGTGCTGTTTTTCCTGCAAAGTAATTCATCAATTTAATTCAGACACTAACCATGCTTAGTTGACTGCTGACATTGGTCGAGATTACAAATATAGGCATATTACTATCCAAGGGATTATATAGGCCTATTTATTACCAGTTAATACCACTTTTGAGTTGCTAGCCTGCTGGTACTAGGCTAAACAAGCACGGTCCAATTATGTGGGTAGGTTAGGCTAGCTTTATCCTTCTAGCTTCAACAAGACCAGCTGCTGCTAACACACAGGTTGAAAGATTGCAGACGCTAGGGATAGATTTAATACAAGTAAAAGTGACATGCTCTACTACACTAACAACGTTCAAAACATGTTTACATTGTAGAATGGGTGGCGATGTAAGGCTAGCAGGTTTGCACTGTGTGTAGTTTTCCTAGCTAACGCTAGTTTACTAACAACGACCTTCGTGATAGCTACTTACTCGGGTGGTGAACAAACTTCTGATATTAACTACTTACTAACCGAGAGTGAGATCATGCCGGGAAATATCAAACTGAGACTCGCTATCGCTCGGTCGATACGGCAAAGGCGAGGTTTGATATTTCCCGGCATGACCGAACGGTCGAGGTTAGTAAGTTGTTTATTATATGGCATTTTTAGCTATTTTCATTTTGTAAATTGTAGGCTAATTGTAGCTAGCTAGGCTAGCTCTCAAGTCTTCTCACCGTGTGTTTCAGGTGTTGTCTAGCAACCAATTACTTTTGATAGAAAGCGGACAGTACGGTTCTGCTAAAATGGCTTTAATTCCAACACAAATAACGATTCTTTTAGAAAGTTAACAATGTCTTCGTCGCTGTTGATGACAGTATCGTCTGGATAGTAAAACTCAGTTGACTTCGATATCGCTAATTTTGAAGATGACGTCAGAGGAGGGCAATAACAATAGGTGCGTTCGACATGACCTCGCTTCATGCAGCGCTGCAGCTGGCTGCAGGCGGCTGACTTGAAACAGTGAATTCTGGTTAGACTTTTTGTCCGACTTGAGACGGCGCCGAGGCTAGGTCACTGTGACGTAGCCATCAAAGTACCGTGAGATCGATTCGAGAACTGCCAGCTGTGTAGCCGAGCGCATTTTCTCAAGAGCAACTGCACGGCTTCAAATGACGACACAGCTATTTCATGATTGGCCAGACTCACACACCACAACTTTGACGCTTGTTTTGTAATTATTCTGACACCTTCAGTTTCGCCAATGCTCAAATCCGGACCAAACAATTTGATTGAATAAAACATTTGTTGAAGAAAGGGTTTTGGGCCACCTCTTCTACTAAGGGAAAGACTAAGTTTAATTATAAATAAAGTAACGTAAGCAAACAGCGCTTGATCGGCCATGACTGACATCAACGCAGCAAACCACGAGAAGCTGGAATGTCCAACTTCACAGAGCCGTTTTCAACTCCTCCCGGACTGCAAGCGGCTACTCTCGCCGGTCGTTTCATGCAGCCGCAGTCCATGTCGAATGCACCTAATACTTATTGGACCGCTGGTCAATACGGGTTTGGCATGACTACCCATTAGCCAATCAGAAGGCTCGTACTGTCGTTGCCATATAATAAATCTCCTTATTGGGTGACATTTTCCTATCTATAGGCCTATAAAGCACAAAAGGGTCAAAAATATCAATTCTAAAATCAAACGAAATACTTTATTAATTCCTGGCGTAGGGCTACTAGCTATCTTTCTGCAAGTCACGACAGCCAATTAACTTAAATCACATACTTTTGTCTCGCAGGCTCGAGGGCGCAATGGTTAACTTGGAAATGTATTTTTCACTTGGGGCGACGAACATAGTAAAGATAATAATACGAATGAGTTTTGCTAATATATTGTCCAAAATTTTTTTTCGAACATTTACAAAATATTGGTGGGGACGATTGTGTCTTTCCCAAACTTTGGTCGTGACTAGTCCCTATCGGCCCTATGCAAACCTACGCCCCTATTGTCAAGTTTTAGTTTTTTTTTCTTTTTTTCTTATTTTGTCAAAGATTTCCGGAATTCCGTTGTCACTGAAATTTATAAAGCATCTATATTTTAAATCTGTCGAGAACTAAATGATAAACACATTCTTAAAGCTTCAATTTCTGCCTTCAGTCACCTCAATATCAGCCTCGGCCAGACCCCCTCATGTTTTTTTTTACTATAGGTTGTAGTGCTGTAGTTACATGCTTGGTAATGCTACTTTAATGCAAAGTGCTTGCCACATTTATTTTAACGATTTTGGGCAAAAAGTACAAGGATTTATTACTAATTTAATTCAAATAAAAATGTTCCAAAGACCCCATAGAATCAATACCAGGATTGTTACAGGATGTGTTAAACCATGTGAGGTTTTGAAAATGGTGTTAACTCAAAAGAGATTTTGATCTTTAGTTCAGTTTGCAACAAAAAAAGGAGAAAAATGATTGTTCTGAAAAGGACATGGAAACACAGATCCCACTGTACAATAAGATGGAAAAATAATTTGGAACAAGGATTTTTGGAAAAAGATTTCTTATCTGAAAATCCCATTGACTTTTGACTGACTCGGCATTGTGATTCTTTCCACTGTTCTTGACATAAGTCTTTTGAGTCCCTTGAAATGTGTAGAACCTCAGTGACATTTCTATAGATGGTTTCTATGGCATGTAGCTGGGTCAGGAACTTGTTACAATGGGGCCTCTGACTGTCAGGTATAAAAGGAGGCTTCAGCCAGGTAGGAACTCAGAACATCACCAAGAGCAACAACAGCAGTACCAGCAGCTCCAGCTACAACTGAGCAAAAATGACTAATATGAACATGATGGGCAAGGTAAGGTTACATATTCTATGAATGTATATGAAAAATACATGTACATATATATACTTCTACTCTGCTCCATTTATAAGTTTTCATAACTTCCTTCCAATTTTTTATTCAGATCACCTTCTACGAGGAGAGGAACTTCATGGGACGTTCCTATGAGAGTATGAGCGACATGTCCGACATATCCTCCTACATGTCCCGTTGCCAGTCCTGCAGGGTGGAGAGAAGCTGCTTCATGGTCTACGACCGCACCAACTACATGGGTAACCAGTACTTCATGAGGAGGGGCGAGTACCCCGACTACATGAGCATGTTTAACTGGAGTGACAGCATCAAGTCCTGTCGTATGATCCCCATGGTAAGGACAACTATTACCATTGCTTGAATCTATTTAGCTGTATTTTCAGCTTCCACCAGTCAGAGTTTAATGTCTCTGTCATCTGTGTGCCAGAATATTCGTGAAGGTCTCATCTTTCAGTAACCTTTCCGTTCAATTACAGCACAGAGGAAACTACAGGATGAGGATCTACGAGAGGGACAACTTCGCTGGCCAGATGCATGAGATGATGGACGACTGTGACAACATCATGGATCGTTACCGTATGAACAACTGCATGTCCTGCAACGTGATGGAGGGCCACTGGCTGATGTACGAGCAGCCCCACTACGGAGGCAGAATGTCTTACGTCAGGCCTGGCGAGTACAGGAACTTCCACCAGATGATGGGAGGCATGGGAGGCATGGGAGGCCAGGGCAACATGAGGTTCATGAGCATGAGGCGCATCAATGACTCTTTCTACTAGACAATGTTTAAATTCTGTGCTGATATGAAGATCTCAATAAATTATTGATAAAAAACAAATGTTTCTGAAAATATTTAGTAGATGTTTCTACTGTACACAAAAAACACTGATTCTACCACTCCCCTCCGGCAGAAGGCTGCGGCCCATCAGGACCAAAACCTCACGCGGCACGCCACAAGAACAGTTTCTTTCTATCTGCCACTGGCCTCTTCAACAAGGCCAAGGGTTCACACAAAACCCTTTCTGATTCTGATTCTGACAATATACATAAATGCATTGTGTATAATGTTTTTATGAAAAGTAACTAGATTAAGTTCTTCTCCTAATTACATTGTCTCCTATGATCAAAGGATGCTTTTGGTTGTAAAATGTAGATCACAATTTCTCAAAAACAATTTTTCAAAGACAAACACTTGTTAATAACATTCATATATAGTACATGTCTGTAACACAACAAAACCTCATTCCTGTGACATGAGTTAATCCTAGCGTTGAGGTCTGTTCAAGTACAGGATAAATACTTTTTGGTAAATTAAATAAACAAGAAGTTCAGTACATAAATGTATATTACATAATTTGTACATTTAAGAAGTAAGACTTTACCTATTCAATAAAGAGTGCTTTTAAAATGTAATTTAGGTAGATGTTTTTTAATACAATTTAGGCACTTGGTGATGTCATTCAGAGATGACCTGAAATTATTTAACCTCTTATAATTCCTTGTTTCAAAATAATGGTATTTAAGCCCAATATGCTTTTTTTTCTCTGCAATGACACTAATGATCATTTGGCAAGCAACCACAATTAGTTCAAGTTCAAGTCTTTTATTGTCAGATGCACAGAACAACACATGGTCAGACTGGGCACTGAAATTCTTTAGACAAGACAACGCAAGCACCTGGCATAAAATAACATATAAGTACACAGAACATAAATTACATCTATGCTAAATAAATAAGCTTAAATAAGTAAATCTCCTAAATATACAGATAATCCTCCTATAAATAATACAATATACTAAACCCAAAATACACATAATAACCTATTGCTAACCCTATAAACCTATGCTATACTAAATGAAGAAACTATATCAGGTACAAAACCATATTCTGTAATACTGATTGTCGTAAGGGGATCAAGGGGATGTCGTAAGAGGACAACTACAATGGTCTCATCATTTCTTCATATTGATCATGTAACTTTAACAAACATGTTTTGGTAACAATAGACATACTTTGCTTTTCAACGCTCTGAAGTTGACGGGTGTGCCCCCGTTTCCAATTGTCATTTATATTTCCTTGAATAGTTCAGCGCTCGTAACGTGTAGAGACAGACGATCGAATACATGTCAAAAGTGCGGAGTCTGACCTATCATGGGAAACTAAATTATGTGTCGAGTGAGACCATAGACTGTAAAAAGGATGGACAGTGTAACAGCCATAGAGGTATGGTAACAGCTCTCAAAAGTGAAAAGCCAAAACATCTTGATCGCCCCCTGGTGTCTGGCTGCAGTATCGGTCATAAGTCCCGCCCCCTCCATGTTAGCGGATGGGATATTACCCAAACCAACCATACTGCCACTCTCTGGAAACTTCCGGCTTCTGAAATGGTTGCAGTTCCACTCTGGTTCCATATGAGGGCGCTCACCAGTGAGCGCAGAATGAATGGAGGGGTATGGAGCTAGCGTCATAGACTCCCATTAATTTTGCACCCATTGCCTCATGACGGCAATCACCCCCAGTGGAACTCGGGTGGAACTGCAACCAAATTCGGTACAAAGGGGATTACTAATAGGGAGTGGACAGGCTCTCCGTAGATGGGCTCTGGCCAAACTAAACAATCAGGTAGTACTTATCACGCTGATGTCTGTTCAGGTGCTCATTTTTCTTATTAGTTTGTTTTTAATTAATTATTTGATGATATAAAAAGGGGCTAGTGTGTGCTCACAATTGGGTCGGGCAAGTGTATGGGTGCCACCTCGATACCGCGGCTCCACCACTCAATCACTGCTGGACAGACTCTGGCTCCCCGAATGACATCAACAGCGCAAGATGGCAGCACCAGTATCCGGGATATTTGTATTCATTTTCGTACAATGGAAAGAAGGGGAAACACTTCGTCCATTTTTTTTAGTCTATGCCAGAGAATGTATAATCTAAGAGAACTCCCATCCTCGGGATACTTCCGGGTTCTGAACTGGTTGCAGTTCCACACTAGTTCCATGTGATGGCGCTAACGGTCGAGTGCAGAATGAATGAAGGTCTATGGAGCTTTTCTTTGTCGAGGCATCGACAACTCAGCTGACAGGTTAGGCTCCCCCTGTCAATACACATGCTAGAAAGAGTTTTGGCTTGCTAATGTTGTTTCTAATGTTGCTAATGCTCTGACATTATGATTCCACTTCGGATGCCATCAAGCGGGATCTCTGGTCGTAGTCAGTCCATCACTAGTGCTAGTGTGTTATTGGCAACAACGACTCACCCTGTAAGAAATCGAAAGGACATAAATACTCGTTCATCCAATTTTCGACCTATAGCCTAATCCATGTTGAACATGCAAAAACTACAATAAAATCTGAGATTTCTCAACGACAATCAGGTGAAAGAGACAAATTTAGCCGTAACTCCATAGACTCCCATTCATTCGGCACTCGACCGCGATCACAGTGAAACTCTGGTGGAACTGCAACAAAATTCGGTACAATGGGGCTTAATGAGGAGTGGCAAGGCTCTCCTTAAACAGGCTCTGTCTATGCTCAAGACCAAGGGGAAGCTGAGTCACCTCAATCATAAACTGGAACAGAATTATTCCACGTGTTGAACTTTTATTATAGGAATTGTGATAATTGTACATAAATCTTAGCCTTTTTGTTGAAGAAGAGGAGGTTGGCAGCTAAGATGGACACAGACAAACAGACTTTGTATTTGTATGCAATAATGTCAAACAAGCTCAGTTGATTTTACTTTCTCAACATTTGAAGTGTTGAACAGTCACCTTTATAGACATAAACCCTTAGTTCAATTTATTTAATTCATTTGTCAATAAAGATCTGTGCATTCTATAGCTGAGATTCTCTTTTGTGTGTATATCATATGTAATTGATCTATATATTCATATACAATTTAGTATAATTAAACTTATGTATTATAAAAGCTGAGGTTGTTGGAGTCGGAGAGTCTTGTCATTTCAACTAGTAATTTAGCGCACTTAAGATTTTACACAAACTGAAAGCTGTGTTGAATGTAATCATTGCAAAATTAGCTGAAAGTTGTATGGACTGTTATGAGTAAAAGGCCAGGATTTCTTCTAGTCCTACATTCAACTATTCATACGGAGTCAGAAAGCATGGGAGTCTTTAGACCTATTGACTTTTAGCACAATTAGCTTTGTGGTCACCAGCTCTATTGCACTGTTCTTGAAATGAGCCTTTTGAGAGAGTGTCCCTTGAAATGTGTACAAACCTCTGTGGTGTTTCTATAGCATGGTTTCTATGGCATGTTGCTGGGTCAAGGGGTTTGTACAATGAAGCCTATGGCTGTCAGGTATAAATAGGAAGGCTTCCGACAGGTAGGAACTCAGAGCATCACCAAGAGCAACAGCAGCAGTACCAGCAGCTCCAGCTACAACTGAGTCAAAATGGCCAACATGAACATGATGGGCAAGGTAAAACTGTCAAATATGTTTGGTATATATTTAGACTTAACTACAGTTTGCCAACTCTTGAAGTTAACTCATTCTCAAAAAACACTCACATTTATTTCAATGTTTGAAAGATGGACAGAGTTCCATTTTCGTATTTACTCAATTGTCTTCATTACAAATGTCTATTCAGATCACCTTCTACGAGGACAAGAACTTCCAGGGCCGTTCCTATGAGTGTATGAACGACATGTCCGACATGTCCTCCTACATGTCCCGCTGCCACTCCTGCAGGGTGGAGAGAGGCTGCTTCATGGCCTACGACCGCACCAACTACATGGGTAACCAGCACTTCATGAAGAGGGGCGAGTACCCCGACTATATGAACATGTTTAACTGGAGCGACTGCATCAAGTCCTGCCGTATGATCCCCATGGTAAGGACAACTATTACCATTGCTTGAATCTATTATTCTGTATTTTCAGATTCCAGCACTCGAGTTACGGTTTAATATTTATGTCATCTTTAGGCCTGAATACTCTTGAAGGTCAAGGTCTCATCTTTCAGTAACCTTTCCATTCAATTACAGCACAGAGGAAACTACAGGATGAGGATCTACGAGAAGGACAACTTCGCTGGCCAGATGCATGAGATGATGGACGACTGTGAGAACATCATGGATCGTTATCGTATGAACAACTGCATGTCCTGCAACGTGATGGAGGGCCACTGGCTGATGTACGAGCAGCCCAACTACAGAGGCAGAATGTCTTACATGAGGCCTGGCGAGTACAGGAACATCAATCAGATGATGGGAGGCATGGGAGGCATGGGAGGCCAGGGAGGCCAGGGCAACCAGAGGTTCATGAGCATGAGGCGCATCAATGACTCTTTCTACTAGACATTATTATAATATTAACTGTGCTGATATGATCTAAATGCAGCTTTGATTCAAATAAAACGTTTGTCTATGAATATGTTGCTTGAATTCATCACTTGAGGTAACTTGGCTGCTACACAAAACATTTATACAGTACCTTAATGTGATATTTATGTAGTTTCAGAGGAGTTATTCTTGTTTTTTTCTTGCCATAGCTTTGACAGAGGTTCCAGATAGTGACATCACATTGTTAAGTTTGGAATTGAGAGTAGACAATGTAAAAAGATATATCAATATATCAAAAAGTCTTGAATACTGTTTTGTCATCAAAACAGGTGTTCATCAACAAATACTTGACAGAATGATAATTTCAAGTACATGGTGATTATTTGATTGATAATTCGTAAAACATGTTGTTAACACTTTACATGACATTAACTTCGGTGCAACCTCATAGAAAAACCATAGTAACAACCTTGTCGTTACATGAGAACTGTTGTATAGTTACACTTCATCACAGAAGCACAAGTTAAACGCAAGTGAAATTTGATACGAGGGTGGTTGGGTTTTTCAAGGAGAAAGTTGATGTGAACCGTGATCTTGCTTTGGTAACACATCTACTTACCCCTTACACCCCTCTCCTATACTGTACCTTCCTAAACTTTGTAACAATATATTCCGGAAAAACTTAATACCATTTAATTGCATGGCAATTACGATAAAAAATTGTTTCCCTGATATAGTTATTGCTTTGTGGTTACATGATAGTTAGCGTTACCTAATGTAAAGTGTTGCCCAATTTTGGATTCATGTGTTCACTGTATTAAAAGTGCACATTAATTACTATATAATGATATAATATCATACAGTAATGACAATGTTTTTACATGGGAACTGATATTTAATCACTTGGTATCACAATTTAACAGCATGAGTTATCACACAAGTATCAACTGAATTAAACATACAGTCAAGTGCATTAGACAGTCACCTGAATTGATGACTGGAAAAAAAAACGTCATTGCATGACAACAAAACATAATTGCTAGACACATTCCTGAAATAGCAAATATGAAAATAAAACTATTTAGTTGTAATACTGACAATAAGATAGAAGAAACACATTTAGTTATATTTTACAAGCAGGGTACAAATACTGGAGCCTAAATACTAAATATCTGCATGTTGATTTACAGGGGCAGTCTGTGGTACTAGATTGGAGAAAGACTAATTGGTGATGATGATGTCATACAGTCACGAGTTCCAAATCTGGTAATGTTATGTTACAATAATTGTTCTTATTTAAAATTAAATGTCCTCAGTCCCAAACTGATTTGTTCCTCTAGTCAACACTAAGCATTTGCCTGCCACCTGTTGGCTGTGAAGTGCCATTCATTTCCTTTTGTACTCCATATTTTGTAATACTGCGTGTCATAGAAGTTTAGAGTTTAGATTACTAGACTGGTCTCATTATTTAATCAGCTTGATTTTTAACCATTCAACCATCTAACCATTGGGTACACTTATTACCACTAACCTCAAATTAGGGTTAGTGGTAATAAGTAAATAGTGTGTCATATAGAGCTGGCAGTTAAAACAAAAGACAGAAATTCTTCTGGTAAAGTATTACATTTTACAATTCACACTGAGTCACAGCACATTTTTTGTTGTTCAACCCATTGACTGTTGCCACAATCCGTTTTGTGCTCACCAGCTCCATTCTTGATGAATGTCTTTTGAGGGAGCTCATCCCTGGAAATGTGTACAAAATGCAGCACTCTATAGATTTCTATGGCATGTTGCTGGGTCAAGGGGTTTAAACAATGGGGCCTCTGACTGTCAGGTATAAAAAGGAGGCTTCAGCCAGGTAGGAACTCAGAACATCACCAAGAGCAACAGCAGCAGTACCAGCAGCTACAACTGAGCAAAAATGGCCGACATGAACATGATGGGCAAGGTAACAATGAAAATATTCTACTATAGTAAAAAAAAGAAATACAGCCTTATAAAGATGTGTTTGGACATGGGACTGTTGGAGTCCCATTCAAAAAAATCCTCAAGTTCTTACTTTACGGATTGCCTTTCAGATCACCTTCTACGAGGACAGGAACTTCATGGGACGTTCCTATGAGTGTATGAATGATTGTTCCGACATGTCCTCCTACATGTCCCGCTGCCAATCCTGCAGGGTGGAGAAAGGCTGCTTCATGGTCTACAACCGCACCAACTACATGGGTAACCAGCACTTCATGAGGAGGGGCGAGTACGCCGACTACATGAACATGTTTAACTGGAGCGACTGCATCAGGTCCTGCCGTATGATCCCCATGGTAAGGACAACTATTACCATTGCTTGAGTTACGGTTTAATATCTCTGTCATCTCTGGCCCTGAATACTCTTGAAGGTCAAGGTCTCATCTTTCAGTAACCTTTCCGTTCAATTACAGCACAGAGGAAGCTACAGGATGAGGATCTACGAGAAGGACAACTTCGCTGGCCAGATGCATGAGATGATGGACGATTGTGACAACATCATGGATCGTTACCGTATGAACAACTGCATGTCCTGCAACGTGATGGAGGGCCACTGGCTGATGTACGAGCAGCCCAACTATGGAGGCAGAATGTGTTACATGAAGCCTGGCGAGTACAGGAACTTCAATCAGATGAATGGAGGCATGGGAGGCATGGGAGGCATGGGAGGCCAGGGAGGCCAGGGCAACATGAGGTTCATGAGCATGAGGCGCATTATGGACTCCTTCTACTAAACAATGTTTAGATACTGTAACATTAAGATCTCAATAAAGCCTATGTAAATATATTGTATATCCCCTGCAAAGTGCTTGTTTTTATTTGAACATGAGTGGTTTTAGTACTTTACACAAAAATGTCTACTACCACTAAGTAACAAGCAATACACAGAGCAAGATTATGCTTATTTCTCAATACAATCACTAAGTGAATAGTCTGATGTTATTTGTAAATAACCAGAACATAAACATAAAAACATGAAAATGTTAAACTACAAAAGAATATAAAAATATTGTACTCAACATTTCTTTAATATACGTTTTACTTTAATGTGATTCTTAGCATTTGTTCTGACTACCAATGGGATATTAAAAGGTACATTGTTGATTGCTAAAGCTGGTTAGTCCAGTATCCTTTGCAAGAATACTCTAACATACAATTTCTATGAGTTTCCACTGCAATTAGTATTATTTTTTTTACGCGTTATGATATTGACAGAGAATTACATGCTCAGACAAAAACGGAAAAAACATTAAATATGTATAAAAAAGATACAAAATGTTTGTGGGGATTTGTGAAAAACCTAAAAATAAATTTTAGAAACACTACAACACTAACTTAACCAGACACAAACAAGGCCACCACCATGTCTTCAATTATAAAACTAGGGTTCAGAATTTCCATAATACAGATTTCTATTGATTACAGTCAGAAGAAGATCACTGACCACAATATTTATACAAATATTGAGTAGCTAGTTCACTTGGGAATTAATAACATCTGAATTTCAGTCAATTGTACTAAATGCATTTTAAACTTAACTTTAATTGTTATTATTCTCTCTCATATACTAGATTAGCAACATTGTCATTTGCAATGTATTTCAATTGAAGTTGCATAGGTGATGCTATTGTACAACAATTTAAATGGCTTACAATAGGTAATTAAAAAACAAGGTAGGTATAAGAGTGGGGAGGACCGTCCATTTATAAAACAAGTGTTTCTACATTACATAAAATTTTACAAGTAATTACAATATTGTTACAACTGATTTAACTATGACATTACACAGCAATAAACAAAGAAAATGTCCCATATCCAGTTTCTGATAAGAGTTGTGGGTGTGGTAGGTTTTAGTGCATTTTCTTCATTCCAAATCACTATGTTGTATAATTCAGTTGCCATTGGGATTGATTACATGGCAATACCTTCACTCTAGTGGAGACACAGGGACTACCAAACATTACAAAATATGCACAAAAAAATCCAGATATCTTCAGTTTCAAATGTTTTCAAAGTGCATTTCGAGGCTATTCCCATAAAGTCAGACTATTCGGTAATACTGGCTGTCAAAGAGGCTTATAGTCAATGAAATCAACTGTGATGGTCTCATTATTTGGTTTGGGTACTATCTAATACTTCTTCAGGTTATACTCATCTTTAACCTTAAACTTTCACAGACATTGTTTGGGCAGATGAGCATTTTTTCTAATCTCAAATTGAAAGGTCTTAAATTGAGATAACAACAGAGTTAGAAATTGGCAATATTATGGTTAACTGTAAAATTGCAAGAATTTTCCTTCAACCCATTGATTGTTGCCAAAAAATGGGTTGTAGTCACTAGTGTCATTTCAATGTTTTTGACGTAGGTCTTTGAACACTCGTCCTTGGAAAAGAGTACAAACCTCAGCACTCTATAGGTTTCCATGGCATTTTGCTGAATCAGGTATTTGTCGAGTGGGGCCTCTGACTGTCAGGTATAAATAGGAAGGCTTTAGCCAGGTAGGAACTCAGAACATCACCAAGAGCAATAGCAGCAGTACCAGCAGCTCCAGCTACAACTGAGCCAAAATGACTAATATGAACATGGGCAAGGTAAGAATGCCTTCTACAGTATATGAAGCCTATGAATGTGTACTGCATATATTTAGAATGTTACTCCACTCTATTCACTGTAGAAGCGAACTAATTAAATAAAGATTTTCTTGATTAAAATGATTTCAGATGACCTTCTACGAGGAGAGGAACTTCATGGGACGTTCCTATGAGTGTATGAACGACATGTCCGACATTTCCTCCTACATGTCCCGTTGCCAATCCTGCAGGGTGGAGAGAGGCTGCTTCATGGTCTACGACCGCACCAACTACATGGGTAACCAGTACTTCATGAGGAGGGGCGAGTACCCCGACTACATGAGCATGTTTGGCTGGAGTGAGAGCATCAAGTCCTGTCGTATGATCCCCATGGTAAGGATAACTACCATTGCTTGAATCTATTTAGCTGTATTTTCAGCTTCCACCAGTCTGAGTTTAATGTCTCTGTCATCTGTGGGCCAAAATACTCCTGAAGGTCTCATCTTTCAGTAACCTTTCCGTTCAATTACAGCACAGAGGAAACTACAGGATGAGGATCTACGAGAGGGACAACTTCGCTGGCCAGATGCATGAGATGATGGACGACTGTGATTCCATCATGGATCGTTACCGTATGAACAACTGCATGTCCTGCAACGTGATGGAGGGCCACTGGCTGATGTACGAGCAGCCCCACTACGGAGGCAGAATGTGTTACATGAGGCCTGGCGAGTACAGGAACTTCCAGCAGATGATGGGAGGCATGGGAGGCATGGGAGGCCAGGGCAACATGAGGTTCATGAGCATGAGGCGCATCAATGACTCTTTCTACTAGACAATGTTTTAAAATTGTACTGACAATTTTGGCTCAATAAAGCATCGACCCAAAACATTTCTTTTTCCTGAAAGTGTTTTATTCAAACTTCCATATTTACCAATCAAATCTACATACTGTAGTATGGTCAAACTCAGCTTTCGAACACCCCCAGTAACACCATTCAGTGTCTAGCTTTTTGGTAGTTAAACCAAAAAAGATCCAGTCTAGTTAAAGAGTGGATATTTTACTGGACGTATTACTGGTAAGTGACACAGCAACACCTGTAACCAGGATCCTTATAAAAATCATAGAAATGACTGGGGATTAGGTTACTAATTAACTTGAACAGCATAAGATAGTATAGCATACCAGGGCAATGCAGGGCAAGTTGTGAACATTTTACTCGTATTACTTAGATGCCATTTCCAGTATTCCTCATTACTGAAAACATTTTACCCAAAAAGATACAGTACTGTAACCATGTGAGAAACATACTAGTACTACTTATTAATCAAGTGTTGCAGGTTGCATTCTGGTAAAAATGGACAGTTAGGTTACATTACTTAATTCAGTATGGGGTATAATGGGCTTTCCAGGGGTTTCGGGTTTGCAGATGTTAAAATGTGTTTTGTTTTGGTAACACAATCTTCAACTGCACTTTTTCAACATCTACACTATTTACTACGGTGGCCCACGGGTGCACAACACAACAATATTAGCGAAGCAAACAAAAGTTAGCTTAATTGTACCATATAACTATAAATGTAATTTTATCTCGTAAATTCTGTAGTATAATGAAGAGGTGTTGAGGAAGTTTCCTCACTCAGTCACAGTTTCATATTATTTAGTGACCCTTGGCATTTGTGATGCTGAATCACCTTCATTCAAGTAAGGGTGAAAAGGCAGGCACACTACTACCACAGCTTTCTATTTCCATCCTTATTCTACATAATTTTTACCCCAACAATATTAATTGAACAAGTGCTGTAAACGTACATTATCTTTTTTTAAATAGTTATTGTGTGTTAGTTTTTTTGATTGTAACATTTTACTTTTTACTTTTTAGAGTTCAAGAAAGGTGTATTACAATAAACATTTATATAATATCATTATTATTATTCATAATACATTAGGTGAAAGTAAACATATTCCTGAATAAATTCTGATACAGTATGTGTAATCAGTTCTGTTGGAAAACTTGTAAAAACACATCTGGAAAACGAAATGATGAATGAAAAGCCAAATCTGGAAAAGTATCAAACAGTATGTGTAGAAATTATATTAAATATAATGCTGTTAATAAAACACTACATGTACACAATGTGTAATTTCCTATTCATTATTTGCGATGGAGTCTAAGGTTATGAATGTATTTCCTCAATTCAAGACACAATTTGATAATACAACATTAAAAGTTATTGTTACAAATTAATTGTCTCGACCTCAGTCTACTTCGTTTCACTGCTATGGCACCAAAGAAGATTTGTATGTACTCTGCCACCTACTGGTTGTTGAATGGTATAGTATGTCAGAAAGACTGTTGCATGCTGGGAGACATAGTTTTCATCCATGGGTCATTTACCCTGTATCTTAAACTGTAAAATGCATCATCTGTGATATTTGTCATGAACAAATCTTTGAATCCCTTTCAATCAAAAGAAACCGCAATTTCAGCCTCTGTTAGGAAACACAAAGATGGGAAGATTTGATTTATTTATTTGCTGTACAACAGAAGAGTTTACGTAAACTCAATCATCTCAATAGAATGTAACAAGAAAGCAGTTGTGTGGAATTATCATTAAAGCAGGAAATAAAACATTGTTTCTCCTGGTGATACATGCCACTTTTTATTAGAAATTAAAGGGCGCGGGAGTTGTTCACCCTATTGACGTTTGGCACAATCAGCGTTGTGGTCACCAGCTCCATGCTTGATGACAGTCTTTTGAGGCAGTGCTAGTGCCTGGAAAAGTGGACAAACCTCTATGCTGTATGGTTTTCTATAGCATGATGCTGAGTCAGGGGATTTTGTAAAGTGGGGCTTCTAACTGTCAGGTATAAAAAGGAAGGCTTCAGCCAGGTAGGAGCAACAGCAGCAGTACCAGCAGCTCCAGCTACAACTGAGACAAAATGGCCAACATGAACATGATGGGCAAGGTAAGAATGGTCAAAGCCTAAAAAAACGATTCAAACAGTTTGTCCATATGTTTAGACTCTAACACCACACCACCACCAATAACCTAATTATAAGTCAAAATGCATATGTTCACTTTCTCTGTCTGAAATGGTAGTGTTATATGGAAGTGGTCTCATTTTCCCAATTTTACTTCAATTTTGATTTATTTTCAGATCACCTTCTACGAGGAGAGGAACTTCATGGGACGTTCCTATGAGTGTATGAATGATTGTTCCGACATGTCCTCCTACATGTCCAGCTGCCACTCCTGCAGGGTGGAGAGAGGCTGCTTCATGGTCTACAACCGCACCAACTACATGGGTAACCAGCACTTCATGAAGAGGGGCGAGTACCCCGACTACATGAACATGTTTAACTGGAGCGACTGCATCAGGTCCTGTCGTATGATTCCCATGGTAAGGAATTATGTCAGCCTACATATTTCTTTTTAGCTGTATCAAATCTTATAGTTTTCCTCCATTATGATAGTTTTGTTGTGGATAAAATCTAATGAAAAAGTAGTAAATCACATTAAAATTTCAACAAAATTATTGTCTTGATGAAACTCCTCTTTCTCCAATAACAGCACAGAGGAAACTACAGGATGAGGATCTACGAGAAGGACAACTTCGCTGGCCAGATGCATGAGATGATGGACGACTGTGACAACATCGAGGATCGTTACCGTATGAACAACTGCATGTCCTGCAACGTGATGGAGGGCCACTGGCTGATGTACGAGCAGCCCAACTACAGAGGCAGAATGTCTTACATGAGGCCTGGCGAGTACAGGAACTTCAATCAGATGAATGGAGGCATGGGAGGCATGGGAGGCCAGGGAGGCCAGGGCAACATGAGGTTCATGAGCATGAGGCGCATTATGGACTCCTTCTACTAAACAATGTTTAGCTACTGTAACATTAAGATCTCAATAAAGCCAATGTTAATATATTGAATATCTCCTGCAAAGTGCTTGTTTTTATTTGAACATGAGTGGTTTTAGTACTTTACACAAAAATGTCTACTACCACTAAGTAACAAGCAATACACAGAGCAAAATTACACATATTTCTCAATACAATCACTAAGTGAATAGTCTGACTTTATTTGTAATTTGTTATTTGTAAATAACTAAAACATAAACATGAAAACATGAACATTTTCAACTACAAAAAAATGTAAATACTGTACTCTTTTAATATAAGTTTTACTTTGAAGTCATTTGTAGCATTTGTTCTGACTACTGATGGGTTGTTAAAAGGTACTGTTATTGATTGCTAAAGCTGGTATGTCCAGTATCCTTTGGAAGGATACTCTAACATACCATTTCTATGCGTTTTCACTGCAATAATCTATTCTTCTCGTTATGATATTGAAAGAGAATTACATTCTCAGAAAAAAACTGAAAAAACATTCAATATGTATAAAACAGATTGAGATGATGTCGAAATTAAATACAAAATGTTTGTGAGGATTTGTGAAAAGCCTAAAAATAAAATAAATGTATAAAACACCAGTCTTCAATTATAAAACTAGGGTTTAGAATTTCCATAAAACAGATGATTATTGATTACAGTCTGAAGAAGATCACAGACCATAATATTTATACAAATATTGAGTTACTCCTTCATTTACGAATTAAGAAAATCAGAATTTCAGTCAATTGTACTAAATAAGTTAAAGGTTTTAAACTTAACTTTAATGGCTATTATTCTCTCTCATTTACTAGATTAGCAATATTGTCATTTGCAATGTATCTAAATTGAAGTTACATATCTATCTTGGAGATGCCCATCAGTTTGAAATATATAATCTACATCACCAGGCAAAGCTAGCTAACCTAACCTTTAGCTAGCTAACCTGGCTAAAGGTGTCTGTGCATTCTGCTCGCTGGATTGGTTCTGACTGTTGGCAAAACAAGGTGACATAATACAGTTGTGAGCTCCAACTCATGGCATTTCTAATAACATAATACAGATAACAGTTAAAAGTCAACTTTTTTGCTATGCAACCTATGAGCATTTGCTGATTCTGCCACCTGCAGGGCTCTCAAGCATTCCAACCATTTCTCACGCTTCATGAAAAACACCTTGTATTTCTCTTTCTTTTTTTTAAATAATATTTTTTTAAACAATTTCTTCCCTTCAATCAGGCAGGAAACCATCCTCCATAATATTTGCCAATAAAAGTTGAACTATTGCTTGTGTCTAACTGAGAGTGTGATGGAGAGTGTAATTGAAAAAATAGTTTTAGACCAGAACAAGATATGCTTTACTCATATGGAAAACTCAATTTGGCAAAAAGTCAATAAGAAAGTACAATTGCTACGTCTTAAGGCAGTCATGTACAGTGGATATAAAAAAGGCAAGAATTTAACTTGATTAAAAAAAAATTACTTTGAAGTAGTGGGTTTTAGATTTTTCAGCCTATTGACTCTTTATATTAAGCTTCTTGATCACCAGTTTCGCTGCTCTGTTCTTGATTATGGTATTTTGAGGGAGCCCAATCGTGAACATGTGTGTACACCTCAGTGGTATTTCTATAGCATGGTTTCTATGGCATGTTGCTGGGTCAGGAACTTGTTACAATGGGGCCTCTGACTGTCAGGTATAAAAAGGAGGCTTCAGCCAGGTAGGAACTCAGAACATCACCAAGAGCAACAGCAGCAGTACCAGCAGCTCCAGCTACAACTGAGCAAAAATGACCAACATGAACATGGGCAAGGTAAGAACAATCACTAATACTAATAATGTGTATATATTTAGACATCATAATCTACTCTTTCCACTGTATGAGCAAATTGTTAATACAAACATAGTGGGAGTGTCCTGGTGGCTTACTGCTCAAGCATGTCCCTTGTAAGCTAAGGTCTTACCACAGGGTCCTTGGTTTGACTGCAACCTGGGACATTTCCTGTATTTTCTCCCCTCTTTCGGTCTCTACCCTATATTTCGTGTCAATCTACACTCTCTTTCCCCCCAAAAAAACATCCATGCTGTTATGAATAACTGAAGAGATTGCATCATGTATTTCTATTTAGATCACCTTCTACGAGGACAGGAACTTCCAGGGCCGTTCCTATGACTGTATGAACGACATGTCCGACATGTCCTCCTACATGTCCCGCTGCCACTCCTGCAGGGTGGAGAGAGGCTGCTTCATGGTCTACGACCGCACCAACTACATGGGTAACCAGCACTTCATGAAGAGGGGCGAGTACCCCGACTACATGAACATGTTTAACTGGAGCGACTGCATCAGGTCCTGTCGTATGATCCCCATGGTAAGGATAACAATTAACCAGCATATGTTGTGTCTAGCAAGCATGATAAGACTAATTTGTGTCTAGCTGTATCTTCATAGCGGGGTTTGTTATCTAAGGAAAATTGTACTTAGTTGAACTGGTTACCTTTAAAGTTCTATCTTAGTCATGGCAAGAATTGTCAAGTCCCTAAAGTTGAGAAAATATTCAATTAAAATCTGATTTCAAAAGTTCTTGTTTCTCAATAAACTCCTCCCTGTATAATTACAGCACAGAGGAAACTACAGGATGAGGATCTACGAGAAGGACAACTTCGCTGGCCAGATGCATGAGATGATGGACGACTGTGACAACATCATGGATCGTTACCGTATGAACAACTGCATGTCCTGCAACGTGATGGATGGCCACTGGCTGATGTACGAGCAGCCCAACTACAGAGGCAGAATGTCTTACATGAGGCCTGGCGAGTACAGGAACTTCAATCAGATGATGGGAGGCATGGGAGGCATGGGAGGCCAGGGAGGCCAGGGCAACCAGAGGTTCATGAGCATGAGGCGCATCAATGACTCTTTCTACTAGACAATGTTTTAACTGTGCTGATATGAAGCTCTCAATAAATTATTTAAAAAAATACCACTTCAAGTATATATTTTTTTCAAACATGAGTTGTTTTCCATAATAGGTCCAAAAATAATACAATAACAGTACAATAGTAATTCCATACTACTAGGTAATATAGAAGCTTGTAAACCATTTGTGACTAGCTGAACAGCAATATTATTAAAGGTATGGTATGATTTACATTTATGTAAATGGTTACTGACCAATGTACTCAAGTCAGTGGCTAATGTTAATTTTGACAATGAACTGCTGACCTTTCCTAAATTGTTAAGTCGGATATAGCTATAGGATATGATTTCAAGTGGTGATCAATGTGAAGTGTGTGGTGGGTATAGCTCAATGGTTACAGGCATTTGACTGCTGTTCAAGAGGTTGCAGCATCAAATCTCCACTGCATGGCATTTCAAATCTGATAAAAGTTTCTGCTAAATTCATACATCACATGAAAAGGTGGAGACAACCCTGATGTGACAGAAGGACAGTTGTTATGGTAGCTACACTCGGCTTTTTGGGGTTTGCTGTGAACTTTAGGAAGGTAACACTCACTTCAAAGTCTGAGACCGACTTTATACAGCTGCAATGGACATTCTAAACATGACTTGCTTTTTCAAAATAGATCCCCCCAAAAAACAGGAGCTCCTGTACAAAAATGGCACTTTTTATTTTTATTTTACAGTTGGAGAAGTCTTATTTTCAGTGTCTTCTAACAAAAATAAATACATTTTTATTACATTATGATGCATCCAGTGTCTACAACACACACACATTGCTTGATTACTAATAACTCATCTGTAAACAATGAAATACAGAAAACTTTTGACAGAAAAACTGACGGCACTACACCCTTAGCGCTCGGCTGTGTTTGAGGGTTTTTTCGTGGGTAAACAACAGAACATACTGTATTGTAAGTAGTAAAAAGTACAAAATAACCACATCTGGAGTAATTCATTACTGGTTCTGATGATGATCAACATTTGACATTAACTGTTTTTCTAGCATACATAGTAATTTTTCGGATTGTTCAGTTAGTTTTGAGCATACAAATAAAGGCACATGGTTGACAACTCAGTTAATACTGTGTCATTGGCAAGAATACTGTAACATTGTATTTCTATTTCTATTCCCCCCTAAATTGTTTATAAAACAGCACATATGATACTGTTCGAAGACTGAACCCATTTTAGCAGATAACTCTTAACAGCAGGGTCCAAGAGAGGGGGAAAACTAGTCAATTACAAATTATAATATCAGTTAAACATTTTGAGTGAAACAAATGTCTTAGTATTTGGCATTTCCCCCCCTTGCATTACTGACAGTGTGCAGTCGAGCTGACATGGACTCCACAAGGTTGTACAAAACCTGATGATCCCAGCATTATGTGCAATGTTTCAAAAAGCTTCTTGTGGTGTCACAGAATGCGTGGCTTTCTCAGTCTTCAATTCCCCCATTTCATGTTCAATGGGATCTCAGACCTTTGGACCCTACTGTAGGAATATATTAACTTAATTGTACCAATAACTGAGATGGAAATTCAAGCTTATAATGGGTTGTAAAGTGTTTATGTTGCCTGCTTGTCCATTTCAGTGCATTTTGCTTATTTAAAGTTAAGTATTCATATAATTCAGCTGCCAATGGGTTTGATAACAAGTTCAATTTCTAAACCAATTTTAGTTACAAATCCATATAGCAATATCAACAAGTGCAATCAATGTAGTCCACAGTAGAAAATGTACTAAACAAATCATACCATTACGTAAAACATGTCTAGCTTTGAAACCAAGTGTCACTACATGTACGTCCCCCACAGAAAAATAACTAGCTGGTATAAGATTTTCAGTTACAGTAAAGTTAAAATAATACTACTTACAATATACAAAATTACTTTTTTTCTATAAACAAAATACAAACAGCCTAAATACAGTACAACATATTTACATGTTTTATATTTACAAAGGCAGTCTCTATTGTAATATTGACACTGTAACTAATTGGGCACTTGGTGAGGTCACTGTGAACTCCAAATTATGGCACATCTGGTTACAAAATGTTAAAAGTTCTTGTTTTCAATAAGAGGTCCTCAATCTTAGTCTGTTTTCTTCCACTGCAATGCCACCATTGGTCAATTGCATATTCTGCCACCTGTTGGTTGTGAAGTGTCATTTGGCTGTCGTAAGTTTGGAGATGTAGTTTTTACCCATTGGAGTTAAATTGTCACTGTATCTTCCCTTCTTCATTGATGCAAGTCACCATTTTCTTTACCACTGCTCATTTTTGAGAGTTCACTGTCTGTAAAGGACTACTGGGATGCTGGCCTCCTTTGGTCTCAGAGACCACATTGGGTTTACTAGGATTTCTTATCTCCACTAAATGGCAGAGTCCACTTACATCCCCTTCAGTCAAATAGAGGTTTCATTGCTGCCACTGTCAAGACAGACAAAAAAGAGTGTTGGGAGGAAAGTGATATCAAATTATTGTACAGCAGAACAAAGACACAATTTTCACAAAATCCTCCAGGTACGGTATCTGTCTACTCACTCTGAGTCCGAGTTGTGGGTGTCATCCACCCCATTAACAGGTGGCGCCGTCGGTGCTTTGGTCACCATGGTTACTCCATTACGCTGTTCCCGCGGTGACAGGGGTGGACGTGCCAGTACAGCAGGAAGAGGCGGAGACTTGAGGATTACCCCGTTTCCCCCGGTTACAGGGCGCAGGCCCCTGTTGGTGGGGGAGGGGGGGGGAGGGGTCCGTGGAGAAATGGTGGGAGAAGGGTTGTAGTCACTCAGTTTCTCCCTGAGACGGTTCTTCATGTTCTTGTCTGTCAGTGGAGGAGGGTAGGCAATCTTGTTCTTCAGAATGCCTGGAGATAAACACACACACATCCCAAAATGAGAAAAGGTGACTTAAAGAGCAATGTGTCACACATTAGAGAGCAAGTAGTGGTACTTCTCTCTCTCTCTCGCCCACCTCTCCTCTTCTCTGGCTGGTTACTGTCAGGTGAGCTGGGGGGTGCGTCTTCTTTCCCCCTCCCTTCGTTCTCTGAAGGACACTCCCCATTCTCTTTGACATCCTGGTGGAGCTCCACATTGACCTTGGTCTCCACCCGCAGTGACTCTATACCGCTGGGCTCTTCACTCTCACTGGCTGTCGGCGGCTCCGCTGGCCAGTAAGGCTTTACGTGATTAGCTACTGTGTCTACTGAATCAGGAAAGCAGACAAAACACACTCTTTCATGAACCTCTGATGTATGGTGATTTGATGGTGTGCAGCTGACTGTGTGTTTACGTTTGTGAGTATGTATAAGTGCTTGTGTGTGTGTGTGCTACCTATAGGCGTGCTGTGCTGGGGCTGCTGTCTCTCATTGTTCCATCGAGGCCTGCGCCGTCCACGGTCGTCCTCGCTGTCCGAGGAGTGTGACGAGGCGTAGGAGCTACTGTGCTCATCCATCGACAGCTCGCTGTCCGAGTCCGAATCTGAAACGAGGGAAAACAATGGAGCAGTTTAGTTCAGTCCCTACTGGACACCCTGTTCCTTCTAGCGTGTGAGCCATTGAGGCAAAGCTATTCGGATAATATTCTTCTTCTTTGTTTGCAGCAGAGGAAGGTGAGGACGTTTGTCTTTTATGAGAATCTACACGGCTACACACCGTCTCGTTTGGAGCGCTTCCGCAGGAAGATGGAGGAGTCTCCGTCTCCGTGGTAACTCTTTTTGGCCGAGCCAGAGGAGGTTGTCCTCTTCTGTCCTGACTCCACTCTGTGGTGAGAGAGAGGCATCAGTGTACTGTACAACAGGTTTAGGTTGAAGTAGACTGTAGTGTTTGTGAGTTGTTTTCCACATTTCAGCATAAGCAAGAAAGAAGAACATGGAAAACATCCGGTTATCTCAACAGAACCGTTAAGAAACCCAAAGCTCTGTAAAACCATCTAAAGACAGTTAAAGACACCCCAACTTGGGCATGTCTCATCCAGGTGCCCTATTGCTGGTCCAGTTACCTGGTCTGGCTGCTGTGACTGCCGGTTGACCGGATGGTACTGTCCAGGGAGGCCGTAGACTCTCCTATGGTCGTGCGGTACAGTCCGTCGTCCTCTGTGAATGAGTGTTTGCCATTCAGAGAGCGCTGGGGAGGAGGAGAAAGGGATGAGGAGTGAGATTCTGTTACAGGTAGGTAAACTAAAGCAGGGTGTGTCGTATGAGCATGTTTCCCACTCAAGTTGACAACCATTTCACTAGTTGCACCTTTATTTTTTACTCATCATCGTATATATTTCTCAAATTGTCACCAATGGCCATCACACATCTCTTGTCCCAATAAAGCAGGAGAACAGGTTTGAAATGAATAATAATGAATTAAATGGCTTTGTCTCTTCAGATTCACATAATTCACACTTTTCCAAGAAAGTGAGGCTCTTACTGTTAGCAACGTTGCTCGGGTGGTGGACGAGTTCTCTACGACGGGCTTCTTCCCTGTGAAGACCTCTTTTAGGTTGATCCTCACTTCCTTGTTGAAGATGCAGTGGAAGAAGAAGATACACACACCCTGGAGAGAAAGAAATGACCTTGAGGATGGAGATGACTGGAAACATCTGAATAAATTAAAACTTATTTCCTTGCAGTAAGTGTCAAAGAAAAGTTCAAGTTCAGCTACATTTTACTAAAAAACACTTCTAAAGCACTTTAGAAGACGGAAATTATTTTCTACCTACAAGTTATAGTTAATCCTTAAAAGCATTTTAGGTACATTTTGTTCATCTCAAAATCTTAACTATTGGTATTGTTGTATGGGTTAAAGTAAACATACCAGGTCTAATAAATCAATAGCACAACAAGTCAATCCTACAAGTCTGCTTGTCACTAAATGTACTTTAATATGCAAATAGTATTATACACAGGTCTGCTGAACAAAATGACTTGCTGACTGACTTGATCAAGAAGCCTACCTGAAGGCAGCTGAAGATGGCAAAGAGGTAGTGGAAGGATATGACATCACTGTTGACAGCCATGAGACCCAGCAGCCAGGTGGCGCTGAGGAGCAGCAGGAGCAAGAAGGCGACGCGAAGAGCCGAGCTGCAGGCGAGAAGAAAGGACGCACCGCTAATGAGCTACTTCAGGGAAGCACACATAACGATGCCTGCATACTGTACAGTTCATATACATGTTTAACAGGGTGAGTAAGACGATGATCAGGTGGAGCAAAAATGGCATTGTGGAGGATTTCAGTTTTTACTCTCAATTGGGTATAAAGAAACTTACATGGCTCCAGACTTTTCAAACGTCCAGTGCCTTTTTCCACACGAGGCTTTGGCGGCCAGAAAGAATATAGCAATGTTCACCTGGGAAAGATGCAAGAGATGGTTGAAAAATATACTTGCTGGCTCAGTTTTAATAAACAAGAAAAGTGTCCTAACTGACAAAACCAATGCAGTACAGAAAAACATTAGTGAATGTGATATGAGGCAAAAAAGTTGCATATCCATACAGACGCACACAAACTCACTCACCAACACGACTATGGCGATCGGCCCTGCAATACTCCAGATTAGTGTGTCATGGACAGACAGCCAGCAAAAGTCAGGGTTTCCATAACCTTGAGGATCCAGCCCTACCGCGAGACCTGAGTGAACACACACGCACACGCACATGCACACACACGCACACACACACACACACACACACACACACACACACACACAAAAGATTCCACTCCATGACCTCTTACATTTTATTTGAATAGGTGCATATTTGCGCTTTATTGACAGACCTCTACAACATATTATCATAGCAACTTTTCACATGGTTTTTGCTGAGCAGACACCCTAGTCGGCTCCAGTGAAGTTCAAAGCACTTCCTTTGTAACGAGCGTGAGCCAATCAGATATCTGTCACTCATACATGCTAATCACCTGAACAGGAAGTCCTCCAAGAAGTAGATAACCTCTATCATTGTAACAAAAACATTACAGAAACGACATGGGGTCCCACCCATTTCCCCACTATGCTTTCTCTAAAGAGAGAGAGGCACTGACAAAATAATCTTGGTGAAATTCACCAACGTGTGTGAATTTAGTTGTTCCCCTTTGCCTGCAAGTGTATGTAATGTGCATGTGTGGATAAGCTTGAGTGTTAAAGGGGGAGTGTATGTGTGTCAATGAGCATCTGTGTGTTTGAGCGCGCATCTGTCTGTGTGTGAGTGATTGTGTGCGTGTGCGTGAGAGAGAGTCCTCACCTGTGATGATGGCAGGGAAGCCCCAGCCAATGGCGTAGTAGAACCTCATGTGTCCGTGGTTGATGTTACGTAGCTCTGTTAGCATGCGGTAGATGTGCAGTCCCTCCACGAACATCCAGGCAAAGGTGCACATGTAGGAATAGTGAAGCAGGATGGCTACCACCGTACACATGAACTGAGGAAGAGAGAGGAGAGAGACAGATGAGAATCCTTTTGTAGAAGGGCTGTTGGTGGCTATAATATAGTGGAAAATTGAATACATTTACATGTATAATAATATACAAAAGTTACAGATTGTATTTTAGTTTTTTTCTATTAAGTGGAGTGTAACAGTTTGGAAATAGTTTCTAAAAGATGCATGTGTCTAACAATGGCTAAAGGCCAAATTGCTAAGATGCTGTTATTGTCCCTGTTCAGGTAGCTCAAGACTTAAAGGTTAAGACAGGATGGCATCTGGCATTTGGTTTAGAACCCAGAACTCTCGACAGTTAGTGATGCGAGTCCTCAGGAACACAGGAACTTCTCAGTTTGATTCAACCAGACCAAACCGTGAATTAAGGTCAATTATGTTCTACTTTACATCTACTTTACACCAAATCTAATGGACCATACCAGTACATCTTATATGTTGTAAAAACAAGAGATGTGGTTTTACAAAAGACTGGAATGTAGTTCACAATAGCAAAGGAGAGGCCCCAAAGGCTAGCTCAGTAGCCTTACTCTTGCTAATCTCTCAATTTGTCAACAATGGAGTTTCTCCAGGCACGACACCGTAAACCCAAGTATTAGACGTTTCTGAGTCTCCTTTTCTTGCCTGGAGGCTTGTAAGCAACATAGAACGCTCATAATGAATGGCTGAATGGAGAGGAAGAGCAACTCGTAAACAAAGGATTACGAGAGGAAATATTAGATTTTGAGCAAGCAGCCTACTTGATAGCGGATATATTCGGCACTTTGAATCTTAAATCAGATTAAATGTTGACAGCACTGGAATGGAATTTGAGTGGGTTTTGAAAATTATTTCATTGAAAAAGTGCATTTACTGACAAACACTCCATAAACATCAGGTACCAGGTAGCTTCCTTGAAATCATTACATAAAGTCATTCATTTAGTCGGTCCACAGGGGTAGATTCTAAGACCATACCGCATTCTCTGTCTGGTTGATTCCGAAGAGAAACACCAGCTCGGACAGGAAGATGGAGGCCACCAGGTTCTTGTGGATGCTGTGGAGGTTGGAGCGCAGTTTACGGAGGATGGCGAGCAAGAGGAAGGTGATGAGGAGGGCCACGAGTGAGGCAGAGACTGTGGTGTAGGTGATGATCCTCAGAGGTAGGACTTCTCCATGCTGAGGGAGGATGGAGGCCGAAAAGAGGTCAGGGTCTGGTTAGTAAAATGGGGTCTAAAAAGGAAAATGAGTTCTGTGGATTTGAATTGTTGTGTGATGTAACATAATGCTACTGTCCATAGGAGATCAAAACACCAACCAAAAAACAAGATTGGGAAATTGGGAAATGCTTGTGAAATGCTAAGTATAGATACTACTGCACAAGTTTAAACAAATACATTTATAACATTTGGTTTGATTCTGGATGTATTTAGATCCATTTGATTTGGTTTTGGTTCAGCTAAATATTTAATTGCATTTCGTAAAACCTCAGGGTTGTTATGACAACTACACTAAACTAACTGATGGTTTGAACAGACAGATGATATCGCTGGTATGAACAGTTTCATGCAAGTCAGAAGGTCTGATGTCATACCTCTCTCTTGGAGATGTCCATCAGTACAGCGGAGCTGGCCATGTGACTGCACTGGCATCTTATGTGGGTGCTGGTCCTGGATACCAGCTCACAGCCCTTGGCAGACCAGCCTCCCGTTCCTTGAACCCTGGAGAAGGAGCAGAGACAGGTGATGATACTGCAGATCAGGACCAACCAGCTATGTCAACCGGCAGATCTGTAGCATGCTCTGTCATCATGCTTTGATATGTAGCTTCAGGGGCTTATCGTGTTGTATAAAGAACACTAAAGCTATTGACAATATGATACTAATATCATTAACCCTGAAAGGTATATGGATAACACGTAACAAAACTGCTTGAGGTAACTTTACCTACTCATGTCTATCATTGTGCACAACAAAATGTGTCATTACATGTCACACTATCTGTTAATACCCTTTTAAAATACAGAAACAAAATGTATCTCATACCCTTCAGCCAATATCTGTTGTGTAACATGTATAAACTAGCAGAGAGTAGAGCAAAGTGAAGCAGAATAGAACAGAGTAGAGTAGATTAGAGTATAGCTGAGTGAAGTACAACAGAGTAGACTGGAGCAGAGTGTGATAGCGTGGAAGCAGGGATGCTAAGCCTTACGCGATCGAGTGGTTCCAGTAGACACAGACTGGTTTGGTCCTCTCCTGTGTCTCCAGTAGCCTGTACTCCATGGTGATGGGGCGTTCAAGGGGCATGCTCAGGGTAGATCCCTCACTGTAGACAATCGAGCTCACTATGGGGGTGTTTATTATGGGCCTGTTTGGAAGTCTAAACACACACACACACACACACACACACACATGAACACACACATTAACACACACATATATGTGCAGTTGGGGAAAGTATTCTAAAGACAAAAATGTATTATTTAATACAAGCACATACATCTAGATTGCACAGCCTTGTGGCAGTTAGGCTTAGATTTTCCATGTAGAACATCTAAATGTTTTGACATTGAACCTATGTTGCGTGTTTACAAGAGCAGTCGTTATTTCATCCTAGTTTAAATATTGCCATTGGTGGCATAGCTCAGACAAAAGGTAAACCTGCAGCCACTCCAAGATAAACTGTTTCCACAGTACAAATGGCTGGTGTTCTCAGTTGCTGTGAAACGCAGGCCAGATCCACAGTCGTGCCTGCCTTTCTTTTACATTTTAAGTTAAGCCCTTTTCCCTTTCATGGATTGCATCTCTCTGCTCGTCTTTCTCATAAAAGAACCATATGGGTGCACATGCTGACATCTTCCCTGGCCCTGAAAAAACCCACCTCAGGCTTCTGCGATCGTGGTCATAGTTCTCTGGGAGTAGCTGTCCGAGGGTTCGATAGATGATCACCACAGCAACAGGGAGAACGGCTGGGGCTTCAGCGTGGCGTTTCCGTTTAGGGGACGCTGTGTGAGATTCTGTGTGATTGACTGCCATTGATTCTGTCTGGACAGGGGGGCAGTGCATCTGTGGTCGTCACCATGGGAACTGCTGTAATGAAAGCCACACATAAGAAAATAAGAATCAGAAAACGTTTTTCTCTCATATAGATGAATGTCTATATTCATCATTTTTCATGATGGAGAACACATGTGGAAATGTCGACAGATGCTGTGCAATATGGACTTCATATGAGCGCATGATGACCTTTTATCTTCCAAGAGTGATGGGGCCTATCAGTCAGAAACAACCTTTTCAAGTCTGAAAACATTTCGGCAAACTTTGATGTCGGGACGACTGTGGCACTTAAAACACTCACCTTTGACCTCACGTGTACCTTTGACCTCTTCTGTGCGTGAGGGGAATTCTGGGAAGAGGACTGAAGACTCCAGCTCTTTGGAATAGGTACCCAGCAACTCCTCGAAGCGAGGGATCTTTGCTTTATTTGGATCGAACGGGGTCCAAGTAATCCACAGAGAAGACTGCGCGTGGGGAAAGGATGAACAGGGCTTAGATCACATCTTGGTGGTGGGCTTTTTACCAGCACATTGTCTCTGTGTGTAATAAACTGCTTACACTGTATTTTAACACTGCAACCGTACTTCTTTTGAAACACCCAACCACAGCATGAAAAAAGAACCATGTGACTACAGATGTCAACAAAAGGTTACAATGTACTTGTGTTATCGTAACAAGCGTTACGATGTTTGCCATTCTACAAGTTCTCTCCTTATACCCCACACTAAAAGGAGAGTGTCATTGATTTTCTCAGGGGGAGGAACTCACTCATGTTGTCCGTGACTAGGGTGAAAGGTTTGATGTAGGTCTTCTTCAGGTTCTGGGCCAGGTTCTGGGCATACTCCTCGAAGCTCCTTAGTAGCAGGGCGGAGCCACCTTCAGATCGCTGGATCTGTTCCCACTGGGCCCGGTTGGCCAGGTCCAGGATGGTGCTGCCCGTCCGGACAACGTTCTGGAAAATGTACCCCACACAATCTTGTTATCATATTCCACTCTATTATCCTACAAGCATCTCACCACTATCAATATAAAAAATATATATTATATGAGTTTATATATAAAGTTTATATAACACCTGATAATCCTTGTTGAATACCATGGATTTGGAGTAAAACAACCGTCCCATCACCTAACAACCTCTCTCCTTGACCCCTAAAACCTCCCAGCTGCATCTTCTGCCTACACAAATGAGCTGGGCCCTGTGCCAAGAATACACACTGCTCACCTTTAGCTTAGCCGTGGGTGTCGTGTTGTTGGTCACAACCTTAATACATCTCATAGAGAACGTGCTAATCACTAGGCTGTATTACTTACACTTAATCTCTGCCCTCCTAGGCTTGGATTGCATTCCCATCGGGAAAGGAGAAATAGGTTCTTAAAGAACCAGTACCAACGATAAGTCGGATTTGAGAACTTAGCAACTTAAAGCTAGCACAACCTTTAAGAAGTTTAGCCAAACAATGTAGGTTATTCTTCAGATTTGTGGAAACTTTTAATAAACTATCAAACAAGAGTGAAATAATTATATTTTATTCTAAGATTCCATGAATTGTTTGAGGGTAGAACTATGTTTCGTCCCCAGTTCTCGTGGTCACGGTCAGAAAAGAAAAGAAACTCGATAAATAATTGAATTTCAATGAGTCATGGTTCATAAAGGAACCCTGACAACCTTCCATTGATTCAATCTTTCCTTTTCTAATGTGTCAGCTTGAAGTAATAGAGAGATAGAGACAGAGCCATAGAGATAACCACACATTGAACCAGTTATTGAGACATCCCACCTCATGGAACTGCACGTCTCGCGTGGCGGTCATGTTGAACCCTTGCTGCGTGCTCTCGTACTGCAGAAGGTGAGTGAGGAGGCTGTAGGCCGTTTTGACGTCGTTGCCGTGGAGGGCTGTCGTGCGATTGGTGGCACTCCGCAGCATGCTGGCCACGCCCTTTGACCTGTCACTGTCCATCCGAGAGCCGTTTAGGCGCAGTTCTTCATTCTGAAGGTCGCACAAAGGTCACAGCAGTTCAGGTTAGGGTTAAAAACGCAGGCAGCAGCTTTTCTTAAACATTTACTTAAACAATTAATTACATCTATTTTCTAGGTTATTTTTTTATGACTTATAAAAAGACAGGAGCCTGAGTATATATATATATATATATTAATGTAGCATCCTTTGTCAGGCCATGGAGGAAGACCTTTAAATACCGTAGAGTTATGGAACCATTTGATTTAGGTTTTAAAATATGACAGCATACCATCAAATTAAGCATGACCATTAAGTCTTCAAAAGAAGATTTGAAATGTCACATGCAACAGTCCTGTGATGCACAGCATTTTCCATAAGTTACATTCACAAAAACCTAACCTTTGTTTAAGTGACTTCCTGATTCAATTCATGTTGCAAATTGGAGACAACTGGCCCAAATATCATGTGTTATTTCTCTACTTTGTATTTAGGACGGGTGACCGACCACACTGTGTTACAGTTTAAAAAAAGACACAAGGTACTGACCTGTTTTTTGAGCTGTGAGAAGGTGAGAGAGGTGCAGTTAAAGAGGTCAGGGGGAAGCCAGCCATTCTCTTCACTACAGTGGCGGATTGCAGTGCCTGAAGACAGGAGCAGTTAAGCAGGAGGAGTGTGATTATTTTCAATACTTTCTTTCTTTCCATTCATGTTTTCCACAATAAAATGTCTGAGGATGAAGATCTATCGATCTGATTGAGTAGCTAATACAAGCACTCATCGATTAGCTTCCAAAAAAGTTTGGCATTGTTACATTTCTAAATGACTTCCATGTCAATCAGTATCACTGTAATACCAATGTCACTATCAATGTACATGAAATCTATCTCTTCTTCTTACCTGTTGAGCCTTTGGGACACTTCATGGCAGCTGGTTGTCCAAACTGGGTTTTAGGCCACCAGATCCCAGCATCAAAGGCCTTAGGACAGCCCTCATACACGACTGAGGTCGCAATAACAATAATAAACAGTTAACAACTTGACACTACAAACATGGGAGGGAGCGGGCGAGCGAGTGAGCAAGTCAACAAAATGCATTTAATGAACACATGAATGTGACAGGACAGGGTGTCTTCCACTCACCCATGCACCCGCTGGAGGTGACCTCGGCATAGGGGTTGTCACAGCGATTACACTGGCGGCCAATCACGCCTGTCCGGCACTGACACTGGCCTGTCTGGGGGTCACAGGAGCGAGACAGGGCACCCAGCTGGAAACACTCACACGGGCTGCAGGTGTCCCCACCTTTAGGCCTGAAGTAATTATCCTGTATGCAGTGGAGACCGTGGGTGGAGGGCGATATGCCAAAGCACAAATTATTAGCATAGTCTAGCATTGCATTGCGCATTGTATTAGCATAGCACATATATTACCATGGCACAGCATTATATAGCACATGCTATTTGTGCATGCTGTAACAGAACATAACATATGACAATGTATGTTACAAACACAGCAAAGTGTGGTATATTACGTATAAGTTGGCGAATATTACATTGAAGGGAATAGAGATACCAAAGGATATAACAGGACTTCCTGTTTATTACATTGCAAATCATTTTTAACCTGTGCATAGCATAACACATAGGATTTATTATTGCATATTTGCATGTGGTTTAGTCTAACCTTGCAGCGGCATTCTCCAGTGGTTTTGTTGCAGTCCCGGTAGAACCCTTTGGTGACATCACAGTTACAGGGACCACAGACCGGATTCCCCCACCAGCCACGGGCACACGGAAGGTTAGCTCTGGAACACACATACAAGTGTTAGAACCAGATGGAACATAGTTTATCACAACCAGAATGCATTCTAGAAAAAAAGAACATGTTTGCCTTGTCGCCTCTGAGGTTTTAGTTTGATAATAATGATAATAGATGTTGATCTGGGGGCATCTGTGAAGCCCTCTGTGACCTTGCTTGTAAAAAGGGCGGATCAAATCAAATTTGTTTTGAAATTTGATAAGAACCAGCTCAAACTTTCCACAAAACTGCAGTTCTGTTGATTTGCAGCAACTGGTTATCTGGTTTTCTGTTCATGGTTGGTTAGTTGAGCAACTGCGAGGGGTTCATAGGATCACTCTTGAACTGCTGCGACACGTGTGTGCGTATGGTGCAGGTAGCACACAGGGTTAGGGTGGCCCATGGAGGTGGTTAATCCATACCTGTAATTGTGGTACCTGAGACAAGATAAGTTGTGTACATGCACACAGTAGACGAGGCATGTAAGAATTGTTCAAGCCCCATGCGCTGCCATTATTACTGGAGGGCAGACCACAAGTACAACCAAAAATGGTGTCTGTAATCTATAAAAACGAGAGAACCGTTGTATGAAGTGAACGTGCAACAGGAGGCTTGTAAACTTTGCTATTCGGCTTGACTATAAACCAGAATTCCTCAAAGCCAACGTCCGCCTGACCGGCAACATGTATGCCCATCTGGAAACGATCAAAAGACTGCAAAGAGGAATGGAAATGCGTGCTAAACTCGTGCCAAAACATCGACATTCCTTCAACACCAACTGATATGAAAGCCAGGGCCCAGCTGATCACAAAGAGCAGATTAGCACAGAGAGTAACAGGAGGTGTTGAGTGGTACGGTTGGGTTCATTGGGGTAAGCTTGGAAACAATGGCAAATGTTTAAAGAGACAGACTTCACAGCAGGTGAGTTTTTAAAGGGTGCCTCATAAATAATGCCGGCCTGGTAGTGAGATATGTGTGGCCAATGTGTGTGCGTGTGCGTGACGTGTTGACAACTCACTTTTTCTGGCAGTACTGGCCATAGTAGCCATGGCCACACTGGCAGCTGTAACCAGGGGGGGAGCTTGGCTGGCGAACGCAGGTGGAAACGTGCTCACAGGGATTCATGAGACATACGTCCACACAGTCCCTCCCAAAGTACCCTGGGAAGCAATGGAGAGGTGGTTCAGAGGTTCAGGTTTCAGTCAGGCCCCCATTTTTGAAACAGGAAGGCATTTCAAGCCCTGCATCCTGAAGAAAAAGGCTTACCAGGCTGGCACACACAGGTGTGTGATCTCCAGTTGTCAACACAGCGACTTTGTTCAGGGCACACGTTGGAGCTACAGGGGTTAGCTACGTCACAGCCATCCTCCACACGGACCTTCTGGCCCTGGTGCATGTTCACGTTGGCCAGGTTAGTGGAGGTCTCGCCCATTCGTACACCCTGGAAGTGCAGTAGGGTGTAATTGGAACATTTGTAGGTTTTTCCTTCATTTTTCAGTTCAGTGGGTCACTTTAAAAAGTTAAAAACCTGTTATAGAGAAATACAGTCTTCTGATGTAGACTGTCAAGATGGTGTTGAATAAATCAAATGTAGATCTTTTAGCACACTTGCAAGTAGGTTACCCCTACAGGAGCTGGATCTGCACCTACCTGCATGCAGCCTTTCAGGCCATTCATGACTGTCCCATCCTTCTTCATCTGTCCTCCCACAAAGAGGCTTCTCAGTCTCAATCCGGGCAGTTCGTTGCCTATCTCCACCGACCTCTACAAAACAGACACAGCATATCTGATGTTGCATTTCACCACATGTGTTTACATTCTTTGCCGACTTTTTCCTCCCGCGCGGAGCTGCTCCCAGTGCGTACCTGGAACATGCCGTAGTCCAGAGACACCTTGGCCATATACTTGATGTCCTTCCCGTCTTTGACGCTCTGTAGCTCCACCAGGATGTGATGCCACTGCCCGTCGTCGACACGCACCTGGGGGAAGTCCAGCAACGCCACGCGCTTCACGCCCAGGAAAACCTGGAACCGCACGTGTCTGCTGCTTATCTGACGAAGGGAGAAGACAAAGAGCGCTCGTGAAATCCGCTGTTGTTTGTTTGGTGTAATATTGTAATATTATGTCTGCCTTTGAAAATAGTTTTGGTTGGCTCGCTTTTGGTGAACTGTGCAATGGGGTCCCAGTCAAGTAGGTATAGCCTCTCATTATTAGCATTTCACATGTTGGTTGTATGCATTTAGCATGGCTTAGCATACCTTCACATGACTCTGTATGTTAGCATAGTCTAGTTTACTCACCAGTAGGTGCATTTTAGAGAAGTCCCCAGCGTTGGCCTGCAGCAGGATGCCTGAGCTCTGCCGCGTGCGGAACATCAGGCCCATGTACCAGGGGATGGCGATGGTGACCTCTGGCTCTCTCCACCACACCAGGGCGTGACCATCAAAGTGCTGAGGCGAGGGCATGACTGAAGGGAGGGGAGGGCCGTGACTGTTAGAGTGCTCCCATTCCTTATAGTGACACATTCCGACACATTTAGGTTTGTTGAGGTAAAAAAAAATTTTGGAGGTATTCATTGGGTGTAGGATTTGCAGGGAAAGTGTGTACACTGAAACAAACACGCACACACTTAAAAACACACATGCATATACACAGACATGAGCACACATACACAGCTGGCCAGTAATTAGGTGTATTTCATAGTCTTCAGAGCTGAACAGAGACAGTACAGTGATCATGAGTTTCTGAGCACTGACTGTTATATGGCCTTAGGAATTAGGTCAACGTAAGCTTTCTGAGAATTTAAAGCTACTTAATATGTGATTTCCTTTTCACGCAAAAAATGACTGACATTAGAAAGGTGGAAATGTTACCTTTCTTGATTTGATTAGGAGTCAGAAGTTGAAGTAGTTTAACTGACAAAAAACTGTAAGAACTATGTACTTCTGATGCTTCATTTTCTGCTGTACATTCTATATGCACTATTTGTATGTCCATCCATAAAACCATCTGCCAAATGAATCAAATGTCATGTAAATATATTCAATAACAAGTCCCTAACTATGAAGAGTAACAACATTAATATGTTGAGTAGACACTGAGACACACAAACACATACTTTACCTTGTTCACAATTCTTGCCCCCATAGCCTAGTGGACAATCACAGGAATAGGTGTTCCACTTGTTAACACAAGATCCTTTATTCTGACACACTGCTCCACTGCAGAAGTCCTCCTTTGCTCTGCATCCTGAATTTGAAAAAAGATTTCCAGTTCACAATTAATCAATCAAAAACATGTATGTTACAGCAAAGACAGTGGAAAGTTGGAGCAGGGCCTGTAGTTTTTCCTGGTCATGTGACCTGACCATGTGATCCTGAGGCCAAAACACACTAACTGACCCACTGCTGGGTCAGTATGGTGGCCAAGTGCATGGTGAATGCTGTATGTATGTAAGTATGGTGGCCAAGTATCAGTGGCCAACTGCCATAGACCAGGTGCTGGCTGGGGTCAAATGTTGTGCTTATTTTTGTCAGACTGTCAAGTTAAGTGTGTTTAGGGGTTTTCGCTACACATGCGTTTTACCGCTGCCAGACTGTGAGTAAAGTTGGATGGTGAAGTTTAATTTGTGTGGAGCCCACCTGCAGCCGTTCCATTGTTAGCAATGTAGCTGTTCATGTCCACGGGCTTGCTGTCGACGACCAGGTCCCTCACACAACCTACGAAGTCCCGGTTCCTCACCGGGAAGTCTTCCGGAAGGTTGGGAACGCCGCCCAAGAGCAGCGGTCCAGTCAGGTCCAGAGACCTAGGAGAGGATGGAAAACCATCTCAGACTTACTCTAACTAAAACTCTGCCTACTACAACAGGGATATGAGGTATAGATCTTTGTCACTGCTGATTAGGGAAGGAAAGAGCAACAGGGATTGGTAGTTCAAGAGAATGGAACACAGCAGCGTGTTTCGAATCCGATTATATAACATTTGTAACTACTGTCACACTACAGAATAATCTGAACACACAGTACACTAAGACAATGCAGCCTATAGACAGATCCAACCAGTTTATTATTATAGATTTTGATCAAAAACCCCTAATTAAAGTTAATTTGACTAAGCGTTGACGCATGAGGTTTATAATATAAAATTATGAAAAATGCACTGTTCAGATTTCACCAAACAGCCTCTATTGTGCTGTGTCTTGTGATTCACTAATACCCCAAACAAAAAGGGTTTAAATCAAGAGCAGAATTTGAATATGAATAAGAAATGGGGTCAGATATAGGAGGATTTGCATTTGAATGGAGATCTTTCGGTTTAAGAAGTGAATAAAGTCTAAGCACATTTTATAAGGCATCTGAATAGTCCAGTTGGAAGCATCTTATAATGCAATTAAAATCCACAAAATTATACCTATGATGTGAAAGAAATTGATGGAGAATAAATGGGGAGAGAGAGAAAGAGGGAGAGGGGGAATGAGAGAGAGAGGAGAGAGAAACGAGGAATGAGGAAACATCAGTGAGGCAGTATGCATTTATGCATATACAGTTTACACTACACACACACACACAAACACACTCACTTCTTCAGTCCTGTCTGGGTTCCCTGGGCGGCACACGAGTAGTTCCCGATCTGACCATTGAAGCGGATTGCCATGGCAATGTCACAATCGTCCACAACAACCACCGCTACCTTCTCCCCAGAGGGCCCGTGAGGGATGCCGAGGCGACCGATGTTGGGCTGGAAAGAGACAGGAAGTCATGTGAACCTAAACCCACAAAAAACATTTCACCTCACGTTGCTTGTTCACACTTCATAGAACATTGTGTAAATATCAACATATTACCGAACATCATTTTAAGGAAAATCAATGTCACTTCTTAATCTTATTGGAGTAACAGTTATGCACTTTTGACTGAATTAACTAGAATTACGCAGCAATTCCTGAGTTCGTTCACATTTGTGACATAATTGAAGTCCATGATGTCTTCTCAATTGGACCAAAACATTTATACAAGGGGCAATATGGTTGCAGCACTGTTTTCTGAGGGCCCTTTCAAACCAGATACTGAACATGGGCACAAGGCCTGGCTCGCTGGCGTGTTTCCATCGCACCTGAGTCTCTGAGACATGGAAGTTCTGAACCCTTTATGAAACACATGGAAGATCCAACAGAGATCTCTGCCTGCTTTCTAGTTATTGAGATGTCCTTGGTTTAGCCTCCCTAGCATTGGCCATGCTAGTGGAAACCTTCATGCCGTGCAGAGTCTATTTAACGCTTGGTGAAACTAAGCGCAGAACTGTGGGGGCTAATTGGATTACAGAAGCGGGACACTGGTGGGTGAAGAGACACCACAGACAGAGGGCTCCATTCCGTGTCAAATCCTCCCCAGACACAACAGTTTCCAACCTGCGCCAACAACAATGGCCGCTGTCGTCAGCGACCATCTTTTTAAGTAGCAGCTTGGCCCGTTGAATCGTCGACTCACCCACCACTTGTACTGTTCCACCTGGTCCCCCCCCACCCCCGAACAGCATCATGGTCAGTGATGAGGTGAATTTTAGAACAGCATATAATACTGCATAAAATGGCAGTATTTACAAGAATTTGTCACTCCATTGCAAAAAACAAAAAGAACATTGGAATTCTCCTCCTTTTCTCTCATTGTGAGCAAGCTTAGTACATTAACCAAAACGACAGATCTACAGTTTCAGGCTTTTGAACATAACTCTTCCAGTTTCCTGCTGTCAGCTGCTAACACCAAGATAAAATCCTGAATGTTACACCAAAAGGAATTGCTTTCTGTTTTATAGTGTCGCTTTAACATGCATGAGAAAGGAACTAGCAGATGTGCGAAACATATTGCGGTTCTTACTGTAAAGTTGGTGATGAAAAGGAACGTTTAAAAACAATAAAGAACAGAACAGGGATTTGTTCCTGGTTGGTACACTAATCCACAAATCTTCATGCAGGTTTTTGTTTTGATTTGAGAAACCCTGAATTAGAAAGTGAGAGACAGACAGGAGGTTGGGCCTTTGCCTCCTTCTGAACCCTGTTCTTCAGAACAGAGGATCACGCTAACCTCAAACTTTGGCTGGAACATCTACTCAAGGCATCACAACATGAAAGATTGTGTTAAAGTTTGGCACAAAATCAAACAAATTCTTCTGGTTGGTCAAGACATCCACACTTTGTGGGCAGTGGTGCAGTCTAGTATAGAAAAATAGGGCGTATCATCAATTGACTAATCCTACACCACTACATGTGGGTCACCTAAACATATCTACACCATATGAAATATGTCCAAGTCCTTTCCTTTGTATTGATTTGGTACGTTACCAAGTACTGACAAGTTTGCATCAGATATCAGTCACTTCAGAGCCTGCTGGCCCACTTGTTGAACAAGGACGGAACACACGCTGGAGGATGAGCCAAACACAGTCTTGCTCTTGTCTTACAGTATTACAAGCATCTCCCTCTGTAAAGCCTGTGGTATCAATGACCAAAGTCCAACTCACACGTTCACTAACTTAGCCTTGGGATGTGCTGGATATTAGGCCATTGTCCAGTTGATGTATCAAAGCTATACATTACTGTCTCCCAACATGTTATGGGGAAAGTGACCATTTGTCAGCAGGAGTTTGCTCTTCTAGGATCAGAGAAGAGTGATATAGTGTTACGTCTTTTATCTTTTTTCTGTGGTGTAGTTTTCATGTTCGTAACAACTCTTTTACAAGAGTCCACAGCTAACAGCAAGGCAGTGGAACTAGGTTGGAGATGTGCAATGAACTGGCCAAAATTCTCCACTGGTATTGGTCCCAAATGTAATTGTTAAAACAAATGAAAGATTATTACACAGAACACGGTACAATACTATCAATCCATGACCTCGGAGGAGAGTGAAGAAAAGTATAGTGTTGTTTGGCAACTACTGTACAACTCCTCGCTCAGCCAACAACAATTAATAGAGGGATGAGCGTTTTGGCGCCCTATTGTCTGGAGATTACGCACAGATGACGGCCGGGCCTTTGGAGCTTAATCCCTGACTCTTGTGAACATGTTCTTGATTGAAATTCTAATGATCATCCTGAGTCCCTGGCAGAGTGGACTGAGATGTTGGCTGGTTGGGTTTTGTCCCGGTGCCATATTGACCGAGGGGGATCTGTTGAAGTGTAACTCCCGATCACTTATGACTGAAAGTACTTCAACATAATGGCTAAACGTGACATGAGTTTGCCGTACCCTATTCATAAAGTCTGTAAGGGCGATTGTCACTAAACCTCAATGATTATAAACAGATTGAAATGTGTGAGTTTTAGGCAACTACCACGACATGTCGTGTCATGTGTGTAGATACCTCTCTGTCCCTCGAGCTAAACCTTCCTGACATCGTTGGCTGCCGTCAACGTAAATCTTGTCGGCATGGCTGACAATGCTGAAAAGACCCAACAACATGAGGTCATGTTCTTGGACGCCTCTTTGTATATAGGTTTGCTCTTTTGAAATGTGAGAGTCCAGCGCACTCCTTCAACTCTGTCAAAAAAAACTCTTGTCTTTCTTCGTAAACAAAAGACATGACGGGCTTTAGGGTCTCGTTGCAAATGTAGATAACATTCCAGACTGTCATTAATCCTCCTTGTTCAATGAATCACCCAGACTTCTCAATCAGGGCTGATATGTCATCAAGAAAGCGATACGGTAGCTTATATGATCATTCTGCGGATGCCACCACCGACAAGAATAATTGTCTGAAACTTGACTCTGAGCACCCAATGAGAAGCCTCTATTCAAATTGTGACAGTTGGAATGCGACTGTGAATTTTCCTTTACTGAGAGATACAAGGCCTATCCACAGGATACAGAGTGTAACAGTATGAAGATCTAGAATGGGTTTTGATCATTTGTAACAGGGGTCATAAGTTGTTAAATTCATTGAATGTTGTCAGCAGTTCATCTTTGACGCTGTGAATGCCAACTGAAGTTATGGAATCCTCAGAATGATTCGAAACAGGAAACAGAGACTGTAAAGTTATTGTAGAGGAAGACAGCTTTTTTTTATATCGGTTCAACTATGTTGTCACCATAGACTAGAAAACAACAGGACATGGAACAAAGTGATGACAGGGGTTGAGATTCCCCTCCGCATTCCTAACAAACACTGTCATAAATCAAATCTGTTCAGACTTCCTGTGGCCTACAAAACATCAAAATACACAACAAAGAGTCAAGCACTGACGTTAGCATATTATCTTTGGGGGAGAACAAGACTGAATTCACCTACTTTCACACAGGAATAAACAAAATTCCACACATTTTGGCTCAGCTTGGATTTTCTGAAGGGGTGGGTGTCTATGAGTGAGCACATGTGAGTGTGAATGAGACTGTGACTGAGAAAGAGAGAGAGAGAAAGGGAGGTCGATTGTTTGCGATGTAAGGTATCCTGTAACACACTTACAGAGCATGCCATGGTAGGATAAAAAGACTTTGACCACAAGACAAAACAACCGACCACTTGAACTCCCCACAGGAGGAAGTGAAGGTTAACTAACCACCACTTGGCCATGGAACTCTGATGTCCTAGAAGCAGTACACAAACTAGGACTCTTCTATCAATGATCTGTTCACCCTCAGGGTCAAAGCTATCAGAATGGAGACACAACAAATCAAATCAAACTTCACCTTGTCCCATTTCTTTACCTTCTTATAAACTGTACCTGTACTTCTTGCTCTCATGACACCGATTCATGAGCTCTGACCTTGGCACTGGGAAGGCAGTCAACTCATCCTCAATAGGATAAGAAAACAAAGAAAAAGAAGAGACAAAATCTCTGTGTGTGTTTGTGTGAATAAGAATATAGACTTGTGTGTCTCTGTGTGCGTGTTTTTATTTCATTACGGCATTTCTTCCACTCACGACAGATCAAATAAATGTGATTATTAGTAAGACCTAGAACTAAAAAATGCTCTGTTTTGGTGACAAAGCCTCGACCTGCCTACGGCCTGAGCGTTTCGCTGAGAAGGATCTTCTGGGCTTTTCTGGCTGAGGAGCTGCTCCCGCTCTGAGGAGGGCTTAGGAAGGAGTAAATAGGTGACGGCTGGCGGTGTTGATGGGAGCCCAAGCTGCACATTGTCCCACTCGAGAATGCACCAGCAGGAGGGAGGGGCAGTGCTTGTGTGTCTCACCACAGGAGGGGAGTATGAATTAGAAGAGGGAGTGAGGAAGGGTGAGAGAGTGGGGGGAGTAGAGGGAGGTTGGGGTGGTAGGGATAGAGGGGAGTGAAGGGGCGGGGGGGGAGTAGGGAGGGATAGAGCGAGAGGTAGTAGAGAGGGAGGGATAAGTGGGTGGGAGGGGTGGGAGAGGAATAGGGAAGGGAGGAAGAGAGAGATGGGAGAGAGGGGGGGCAGCATGCTGTTCCTTTATTGTCATGGGAGAGAAACAGAAGCTGGGCTAGGAGGTGGGGGCTAGTGGGGGGGTTGAGGTCACAACATTTCGTAAGAAAACAGGCTTCATCGGCTAGTTATTCATTAAATATCGTCTTTGGACAATAGAGTTGTTTGGGATATGTTAATGATACATCTAGATGCCTTCCAGTATCATAATTATTGTCGACATTGAACAAACATTCAAGATGGTGGAAATGTTAATTCACTGCAAAGAAAAAATAGCCTTCATTTAAGATCTCTTATTGTAGGGTCACCCCTAACTAGGTAACTACAACTTTGGCAGGTATTTTATGACCTGGCATACTATTGGAGAATTTTTACAGTCAAGACAAAATCACTTAAAATTCTGACTCAACTCATGTTTACTCATTCAGCCAAGGTGTTCACAAAAGCAAAATAGCACAAAACTAGTTAATCTTTCCATGATCAGGTCTCCCAGCAGGTTGCACCTTTCAAGTAGACCGTAATAGCTTCCTCGTCCATAAACATAAACATCAAAAGCCCTCGCAGAAAAAACTCTTAATTCCAAAAATACCTCACTGCTAGGGGGTCTTCCTGTTTCAGTTTCAAAACCATGAACAATACAGTACTGTCATTTAAGATAAGGGCACAACACTCAAATGAAACAGGGGGGGAGGGATCCCAAATGTTTTCTTTGTCAAATTCAACCTCATCTCATCCCAAACTTTCAAAACACCAAAACAAAGACCGGCGTGTCTGTTCCCATGGAAACCACGCGAGCCTGCCACTACTGTGAACTTGCGATGAAACCACCAAAAACAGAAGGAGAAGGGTTGGGGGGTGGAGGAGGAAGAGGAGGAGGGGGGGATGGTGGTAGTGTGGTTGTCCCATTTCCCTGGCCTTTGACCCGTTGAATTGAGGTCCTGAGGATTAGAAACAAGGTCTCCATTGGTCTAGGACCTGCTCATCTAATCTCAATGGTGCTCTACTAATTGCGATTTGCCAATAAGGGTTGCATCTGGTAGGTAGGCCAGTACTATGTACTGGATTATGTGCTGCTTTTAGCCAGGCGATTGTCCAGCTCAATATGTTGACATACAGTGACGATAACTGACAATCTCATCCCACCCTCAACTCCACAGACAGACACACACACAGGCTCTTCCAGAGACTGTCGTCCCCTCCCCCGTTGGCCCTCCTCACTCCACCCAGCATCCAAAGGAGGGGGCAACCAAAATGCATCACCATGCTCCGCCCCATCAAGGACATGTATGCATACCTTACATTTACATTTGTATTCACAGAGCAGACGCTTTCATCCAAAGCGTTATAAACAGCAGAAAATCAAGGACTGGATGTGCGTACTTGTAACAGTATTTGGGTGGTTACCTTGTTGTAGTAGTGGAGCTGAACAGTATGCCACTGGCCATCACTGACCCCACCGAGGACGAAGGGCGATACGGTGGTTTTGGTTTCTCCTGGAGGGAAATGAAACAGGAAACATTTGAATCGACAGCATCTACTCCAACTGGGTTTGTCCTTTTGACATGGAGACCGTGTGCAGAAATACCATCCGACTAAAGGATTAGTCAAATAAAGACTCTGAAAGGGATGTTAAGGCCCATTGTAATAGTTCCAACACACAGTTAATGATTCCATTATTCATTTAAATTCAATTAATTGTCTTGATCCCAAATGAACACATGAAGTGTTCTGAAGTGAATTGTGTGCAGTTACAGAATAAGCAGAACGTGGAGGTGACATGTATAATACAGACTAGAGCAGAAATTAAAAAATGAAGCCATTTGAATGAGACATTCGTTCAGAGAATGAACCCAGTTCCCCTGACTCCACGGGAACTCCAACCATGGCCGCCTCCCTCTCAGTCCTGCTTTCCAGGAGAGTGTCTACATTAATTAAAGGAGGATATGCAGTCCACTGTATTTAAAGGAAATTATAAATTGGGTGATGGGGTGCAATAGATAAAACTCTACTGATCCAGAACAGTGTTCACAACAGTAATGGAAACCTGGCTGGGGGTTCATGAGTGTTTGTATAAACCAGCAGCTCTCTGTCAAGGATGGTCTCTTCACTCACCAGACTGGAACCCATCAGGGTGGTGATGTTTACACTTGACATTTTTTCCCAGGTATCTCCGTGGCTTGGCAGTACGACCTTTAACCCGTCCACTTAGACTATAATTCACCTCAAGTTAATGAGATTCTGCATTCCCCGCAGACAAAAGGTTGTCTGTCTGAGGAGGAGAACTATCTGAGCATCTCCAAAGCTACTGTCAATAACATATTTGTCGTGGCCAGAAGCTTTTGGAACTTGTGAATGACTTAGTTACTTAGAGAATTGAGTACTGTACAGGCAGTCAGTTCAGACTGGTACTGTATGTTGAAGGCAGGACACTGTGAAACAACGCTGAGCCTTTTGAGAGGGTTTTAATTATGTCTTGAGGCTACTGTTTACACTTCCCATGATATACTGTATCAAGGCCTTTCTAATCCCAAACGTCTTCCTTGTCAAGTGTGTTGAAATAAAATTATGTGCCTTTAGTGGAAAACTTTCGACAACAAGGACAATGAGACCAAATTGTCCGCCCCCATCCTCACCGGCCGAAAAGGTCAGCTGCACCTGCTCCTCGATGATCTCCAGGGCGATGAAGTCGTGTTTCTCGTTGAATCTGCCGTTGTAGAGGAGGAGAGCGTTCCTCTCCCTGGTGGCAAACCTGGTCAAAATGGCAAAGGGGATGTTTTACTCTTCTGTGGCATTGTGAAAAGTCACAGAGCTATGACCCTTTTTTGATTAACACGTTTCATTTCGAAATCTTCATATAAATGTTGGGACATTTATGTGAAGGTTCTTCTTTATTTCCTCATAGTTTTGTTGGCACAGAGAAAGCCAAACGCGTGTTGAGTCCGAATGAGCTCAGTTGCGATAAAGAAACCTTGAATGTTGAGAGACAAAGTGAACCTAAATTACAGGAAACGAGGGTGAAAATGGAAAGCGGGGAGTAAAAAGGAAAAACAGTGGACAGAAGGAAGTAAAGAGAAAAGAGGAATTTGGAAAATGGAAGAGGGAGGGTTGGTGTGGACAGATGTAAAACCAGAGGGATATAGCGCTGGGACCTGGACCCACGTCAGATAAGTGAACATGGCGCTGTGTGACATTGACCTCGCAGCTGGCATACGACGGGGTACGAGGTCACTGGAGGTCACATGCCACATGGCACAGGGGCACCGAACCAGGAAGCTCTCCCCAACAAAAACACCTACGCCACGTTTCACTTCCTGTGTTTTGGTCTCTTCACCTTTTCTATGGAACGTTAGATATATGGCATCATGAGAGACTGCATCACAGCTATTTCAACATGGAAATAGATCATTTTTTCATCATGTTGGGTAGCTGTTTCTTGCAATTCTTTCATGCGTCTGATAGTAGTCTATCAGATTTAGGCTATAGATTTCTAAGGCCGCAGTGAAAGTACTTTGGATTGTTCACTATTTCCTGTCGTTAAATAAAAAACCCTCCACAGGGTAGACTTGCTCAGTCAAATCCTCCTTTTGAAGTGAAGTGGAAATGAGCTGTATGGTCGCTCACCAGGGGGGTTGATCCCAGTATCCTGTAGCCACTCAGGTAGCAGGAAAGGGCGTTTTTCATACCGCGTCAGCACTTTTGTAAAACCAGGGTCGGAGACAGTGAATATCACGCCCCAACACGCCCCCCTACCCCTTTTCGCCTCACAAGACAAAGCCCTTCGGTTGCTGTTTATTAGCGTTACTGTGGAGACAGTCATTACCGCTTATTACAAAACGGCTGTGCGGCATGATCGTTTTGGCCTGAAGTGATGATGCTTATCATCTGGGCGTGGAGAGATGCAGGAATAGGAGTCCAGGTGTGGGCCAATGTCGAGAAACCCAAAGGAACACTGTATTGTTGGTATGCACTTGAGGGATACAAACATGTACGTACAATAGATTTACTAAAGACACAGCCATGCACGCACAAACACATTCTACGCACAAAACTGAAGAGTATCTTAAACCATACCATACTTTCAAACCAGTGTCTGGTACAAGAACAAACTATAAACAGAAAAAGAACATCCAACACGGAACAAACATACGTATTTTACAGAACGTACATGAAGAAGAGAGACAGACAGCACTTACATGAAGGAGAGAGACAGACAGCCCTTACATGAAGGAGAGAGACAGACAGTCCCTTACATGAAGGAGAGAGACAGACAGCACTTACATGAAGGAGAGAGACAGACAGCACTTACATGAAGAAGACAGACAGACAGCCCTTACATGAAGAAGAGAGACAGACAGCACTTACATGAAGGAGAGAGACAGATAGCACTTACATGAAGGAGAGAGACAGACAGCACTTACATGAAGAAGACAGACAGACAGCCCTTACATGAAGGAGAGACAGACAGCACTTACATAAAGGAGAGAGACAGACAGCACTTACATGAAGGAGAGAGACAGACAGCACTTACATGAAGGAGAGGGTGAAGTGAAACCTCTGGCGCAGGCCTCTGAAGGTGACGAAGGACTGTCCAGGGAAGCTGCGTGTGGTCACCTCACAGTAAGGCTTCTGGAACTCTCCTGGGGGGGCACTGGCACATGAAGCCCCCCACCAGCAGGTCCACACACTTGGCCCCGTTCCTACACACCCCCGGGACACAACGCCCGGAGCGGGAGTTCACCTCACAGTGCTCGCCTAATGGAGGGGAGAACACAAAGGAGTTCAAGACCCAGACCCCAGACCCCAGACCCCGGACCCCGGACCCCAGACCCCAGACCCCAGACCCCGGACCCCAGACCCTCGGACCCCAGACCCAGAGACCCCAGACCCCAGACCTAGACCCCAGACCAGTGAATTTGAAGTGGGACAAAGCTTAGCAGGTGATGTGCTTGTGTGTCTATTAAACAATCCATCGTAAGGCCTTAATATCACAAGTATGTAGAAGAGAGCACTGCCAACAATACCCATGTCAGCATAGAGAATATATTTTAGATCATTTAATATTTTGATGCCCAATATTTCATCTATTTTTTTCACCGTTTTTCTCCAGTATCCTCTATAAGACAAATGCCAAGTCCAATAGTTTGCCTCTCCTTCTAGGGCCTCCATCAGTGTCTGTAATTATTCTGACAACTGAAACTTGCTTAAGGTATCACTTCAATCCTTTACTGTTTTTGTGACAACAGAATATTATTTTTTTCTCACACGGTTCAAGTCCAAAACTACAAACCCTTAAAAGCTAGACTGAACAAAGACAGTGAGGGGGGTTGGGAGAACCCTCTTCTCAGCAAGCTTTGTTAAGACACACTGAGATGTAACTGTTATGTTCGATGACCCGAAATGACCACGGCTCCTCTTTGGAACCAAGGGGGTTGCTGCGGTAATGACAGCAGGACAATGGTGAGTCTTCAACCCAAGAACAGAGCTACCTTGGTGGTCTCCAAAACACCTGTCACAACCCACCACACCCCCGTTCTGACCATGTCCTGCCTGGTTAACCAACACTGAAGCGTGTGATGATGGTGACAGCTTTGAAACGGGCGCCGACAGAAGCGGCAGGCAGGGAAAGCGCTGACTCGTTGGTCTGATTTCAGCCAAACTGTTCCAAACAACTAGCAAGGGATCATGGGGGATCTCGCAGCAAAACTGAGCACAGACCTAAAGTAAATGCAGTGGAATATTCACAGTGGTTGAGTGTAAAAACTATATTTAAATGTTACAGCTTTATGCGCTAGCATGGTTTTAGACAACAGTCTTCCAGAGAATGTTAAAGGAGGTGTTGATTTACCTGGTCTCAGTGCCTGTAGGCATGTTGTGACAGAGCATTACTTATGAAATGTCTACAGGCCTTTACAGGAGTTCGGCAGCTTGTCTTTCTATAATCTCAAAGCGGTTCAGCAATGCCTGTCACTTCTAGTCCAACTCAATGAACAGCTAAAAATAATTCAATTTTTCTCAACAGTGGACCCAATTTACCAACTTAAACGAAGGCTATTATTACTGGATGTTGTAATATAGGTAGTTACAAAACAATGAGTCTCCACATCATGGGTTATAATGGAGAGAGGAATGGCAGACAAGAAATACACTGTAAAGAAGACCAGAGATAACCTGTTGTCCTCCAGGTCATCAGCGACAACTGTTACCTCCTCCAGTGCTGTACATTCCACTGGGCCTTTCTCAGACTGAAACCCTGAACAGAAATGTAATGCGCGGTGTTGAGTGTCGCAAATTATCCCGACAAGATCTGGATAAAGAGAACACCTAGGAATTACAGGGTACGGAATTCCATTTTAGAAGCAGATCACCGACTCCACCGGGGATAATCTCCGGTTCCGAGGGGAATTAGGAAAGGTGCTTTTCCCTTCAAAGTGTGAGGAACCTGAGACCAGGACTGTCAGAATGACCGTCATCACCTTCCTCTATGGCTCCAGGCAATATGGCCTGGCCAGGAGTCTTCAAAGGCCACAGGGCCGGAGACTGATTAATAGATACAATAATAGCTGGGTGTAATCAGGGTACTGGCTCAAGACCTTTTGTCAAAGTCCACAGGTACTTTAAAAAGAGCTGCTATCAGTAAAGGATATATTTAAACCGGCGTTTCTCTTGAACAATGTGGCTTTGGTTTTCTATAACTGCAAAATCGATATATTTTCTGAATACATTGATAAAAATAATATTGATGAAATACAGTGAAATAAACTTTCCTGTACAGGAACACGAGACAGAGAGAAGGGAAGAAGAGAGAAGAAAGGCTAAGACAAGGAAATGTGAGGGAAAGTCAGGGGAACATTGAACAGAATCTTCGATTGGGAGAAAGCACAGTGAGCACAAATAGGGGAATTACAGACTGGGAAGAATGAAAGACAGCAGAGCTAAAAGACAGCAGAGCTAAAGGCCCAACAAAGAAAAGCACGCGCCTGTGAAGTCCGCCGGACACTCGCAAGTGTAGCCTCCTTCTCTGCTGCGGCACACCCCGTCGTTCTGGCAGGGCGAGGAGTAGCACAGGTCGATCTCCGTCTCGCAGTAGTCCCCCGTGAAGCCCGGGGGGCAGCGGCATCGCAGCCCCGTCACGGGGTGCACAGGCCGAAACAGCACCGTGTCCGACGCCACAAAGGGCGCCGAGCTGTCGAACCTCAGCACCGACACGCACTTCATGTAGTTCTCGCACGGCTCGCGCAGGCAGATGTTGTCGTCGAACGGCAGCACGCGCTGGCTGGACACCAGGGTGAGGAGCGTGCGGTTCAGGTAGATCTGCTCCTGGAGGGCCTCGGACGGGAAGAACAGCCCCGGGTTGGAGGACACGGCCGGGGACACGCCCAGCTCGTTAGTGTGCGCGGCCCCGGAAGGCTGCAGGGCGGAGAACGTGACGTTGAGGATGCTCCCCTGGACGTGGGTGTCGTTCTGGATGTTGAAGACGAAGACGCCGTCGCGGCGGGTGGAGAGGACGGCGGCGACGCCCTCCATGAAGAGGGCGAGGAGAGGAGACAGGAAGCGCTCCTGGGACATGTTCTCCAGACGCACCGTGATGCTGTTGGTCAGCATGTCGTCCGTTATGATGGTGACCCGGAGCGTGCAGAGGGCGGTGATCTGGTGAACGCCGTCTGTGGGGAAAGCAAGACGACAGGGTCATTTAGGCTTTCAAAAAGGAGTATGTTCATCGGCGTACAAGTAGTCCTAAACATTGGAAACTTACTAACAATCAGCATGTCAGTACCAAACAGATTAAAGTAAGTATGGCTGAGGACATTAAGGACAAAATGATCCAGAAACAAATGAATATGGTGATTGTTAACATGAATCCATTCAAATAAATGGATGTTCCATTTAAGACTAGTTTCATCATAGCTTCTGAAGAAGAATATGATGAAGTGCTAAGGTCCAGAAATGTACAAAAATCTGAAATAAACAGTTTCTACCTTAACGAAACAACATGATGCAACAATCCACTCATTTGTGAACACAGTTCTAGGGGAATACCCTTTTGTGAACTTCCTTTCACATTATAAGCTATGGATAAAAGTCTACAAGAAAAAATATCTAAAACAAACATACAGGGTAAATGACTGATTTTCATTGTGCTTAATGTAAACAAATGATTCACATGGAAGGTATAGAGTTTCTAGAACACTCTAAAGTATTCCTTCTCTGTTCAGTCACACTGACACTAATGTCCGACTGCTGTACATCCCGGTGGCCTAGATGGTGGGGGATTAAGAACTGTCCCCGAAGCGGGGAGTTGAATAGGGCCGAGCCAGTTCTCTCCAGATCGTTGAGGCTTTGTGAGGGTCTGGCTGCCTGGATGGAGCTGAGCAGAGGGCCCCACCATCATGTGAATGCAGTGTATAATAATTAGCGGACAAAGAGGACAAGGTTTCCACTCTGTTACACTGTCCCCTCACATACTGTCAATGAAGCCACACACACAAGGGTAGACACAACAAGGGCCCCCCCACTTTTTCATACACACGTACTCGTTTGTGCAGTCAAACAAATATTGATGGGCCCCCCCAAAAAAGGGGGTAAATGTATTTACATCAACTACAACCAAACCTTAATTTCATAGTTCACTCACACACACACACACACACACACTGCAGGCACACATACGCACAAAGATCTCAAGTAGCAGCTGGTCATACAAAGACAACTGCAAGCCAAGATGTACATAAAGGACTTTTTGACAAAAGAGAGATTTTATTGTGATTCATGTGTTCGTGTCCTTGATACACACTGTGTAATTACCCTAAACTAGAACTTGCCCTGGCTTTATTTGAGACCAGCCCATCTTGGAATGTCTTTTAAGGAAAATTCTAAATGCTAATCTCACTTTCACCCAATTCCCCTTTTCAGTGTTAAAATCTAGCAAACCCTTGAACAAGGTGGACCAAAAACCCTTAGACTGACAAAATATCTGAGCAAAACAACTATTGTTTAGCTCTTGTCAAGAAAAGCACGTAGAAAATCATTTGACAAAGCTGACTAACCAAACCCCACAAAAGTATCTCTTTGTTTGTGAACCTCAATTTGTTCATGTTGTCCTGTAGTTAGCCAGAATTACTAAAGGGAGTGAACATGAACACATTTAAATTAATGGCTGGTATATTTCCTATAAATACTACATAAAAATCTAATTAAAAAACAATTTCTGGTTGTTTATTCAAAAGCCTGCCCCATTCACCAACTCATGAGAAGGAAAAACATCTTCTGTGCCAGTGTTCACCGCTTGCATATCAGGTCCTGACAGACTCTCACCAGGGTGCCTTGTTAGCTTTGGCACAAGTATATCAGCCATCTATCACTGAGATAAGGAGAGCCTGTTCAGAGGGGTGAAATATACTCCACAGCCTCAGCAAGTACATTACAACTTAGCTTAAGGCCTGGTAACTGGTACTGATAATGCTAATGGTGCCCTATAATAATACACAGTTTTGAGCCAATCCATGTATTGACAAGCTTTGTTTTAGTGAATTAGCTGGAGGATAAACATGGTTAATAAGCCAAAGTTGAAGCTAACTAGCACTTTTGGCATCTGTACAAATGTGACTTCACAAGCTATTTTTAAAGAGCTTCTAGAACATTCTTGACCAGCTTCTGAGCTGACCTGATATCACACATATCCAAACAGTGAGACAGAGAGAGGGGGCCTCCTCTCTCTGGGACTGTAAACTATCAACACTTTTTTTACAAATACTTCATATTGTGTGGTTGTTAGAAAGTGCAACCATGTCTGACAACAATAAGTATGTATGGAGCAGAGGTCACAGCAAGGGACAGGCCGTGACAGAAAGCAGCTCTGAGTCAAAAGTCTAGGGTCAGTGGCCATCAGGGTTAACTCCTGACAAGATGACCTCATTCCAGGAAAGAAGAGTCAGTGCGCAGGACTTTTTGGCAGCTGGTTACAGTCGTGGGTATGTGCTTAGACCTTAGAGTCTTTAGTAAAAGCTAGAGTATAAAGTAAGAATATACAACATAATATTGTTAATAGAGTATTGTTCCAGTATGCCTGTTTGAGTTATTTGCATGAAATACAATTAGTTTTGTTAGAAAGAGACAGGTGGAATTTGTGGAAGAGAAGAAAAGATTTGAGGTTGGAAACCATGACATTTTGGCACGTTTTAGCTCAATTAGGAGACCATTAACTCCATTACACCCCTTGAGTCTGGACACTGCACTTCCACAGAAAGGGAATGTTTCATAAATGGCTGTGTCCTCTTTAAATTATGAAAAGAAGAATAGCCCTACTGTTACAAGCCCCAAAAAGCAAGCAAACAGCAGGCTTAAGTCCATTAACTTAAGGCAGATTGTCGTTAGCTAGCAACATCATTAGCTTCTATCCAATGTCTGCTTAAAAACGGTGTTCATCTTGCAAAAACTGTGTTCAGCTTGCACTGTATAAGAACAGTTTGTTGGTAACCTTTGAGCAGGCCTAGTTTGCATTACTACTGCGTGTAATGGCCATGTGGTGAAGGGTTTAACCTGTAAAAGCAAGCATTTCCAATAAAAGTTCTCCTCAACTTAATGTGCCTTCAAGAGTCTCCTATGACACCACTCATCAAGTTTGAAATATTGATGTTGGAATATTCAGCCATGAGGAGACTCCTTTCTCAGTCTTTAACTAGAGACTGTTGAGAAAAGGTTTCCCAGTTTGAATTGGCTTAACAGCTGACTCTGCAGTGAGAATTCCTATATCTCAATTAAAGCTAATCAAATAACACACCCCACTTCCTAAACTTAACCAAAGACAGTCAACATTACCAAATCGAGGTGAAGTTGGATGCTAATTAGAACACTATGGCAATTAGTGTTTCAATAGTACTTAATATTATATCAGTGAGAGCGCAACACTCAGTACATCACTCCCTTCATCATCCGATTCTATCCAATTTAAGACATAATGCTGACCGGACAGGTCAATAGTCCAACTTTAATATAAAACCCAATCAAGTCAGTCAGTGACTTCTTTCTAAAGCTGGATGAATCTCAAGTGGATGACACCACATGCTAGGTGATCTCTCACCCTCCTACCCCCTGCCACACTGAGATGCCCGTCGGAAGCCAGCGATCACTTTGGCCAGAGCCAAGCTGGTGGCTGACCTAAATAATCTCTTGCTGTTTGGAGACGAGCCAGTGTCCTGACACCACACAAAGAGCACTGGGAAGGAGAACAGTCAGTGTGCCAATCTTCCTGCTTGAAGTGCACACTTCACTGAGCGTGGAACAGCACCCAAACATGTGCCTTTTCCCAGCCTGTCAGCGGGAGGGATGGAGAGAAGAAGGAATGAGAGAAAGAGAGGAGCAAAGTGAAAGAGAGAGAAAGAGAGAGAGAGAGAGAGAGAGAGAGAGGTAGAATGCCACGGTAGAATGCAAATCTAGCAAAACATAGAGATTTGATATCACATCTGATATATTTTACTCGCAATTCGATTAAAAAATGCCTAAATCCTTTTTGGTAGCGTATTTCAGAAAAGTTAAGGCTGGATTTCTTACGGTGAGCCTAAATGTTTTTGGAATTATAAATCTGAGATACAAGCAGAATTGGCGTTATATATTCATAATAAAAGTTTGAGGCCTCGAGAACAGCATTGTTTTAAATGTAAGAAATATGAAATAACCCCACGTGTACTTGGCTGTGGTCTGTCGCACCAATGCAGTCATTAAATAGTCAAATCCGCCCAGACGCAACTCCAGAGGAATGCCATAAGACCACAGAAAAGAGCCCAAGGGTTAATTCATGGATCCATGTAGTAGTAAGCATAACAGCCCATGAAGCCCAGGAAAAGCAGCTCAAGATAAGAGTCTTACTGGCACTCAGAGAGAGCCGGCGCTTATCTTCCAAGTGGCGTGCCACACATCAACTGCTTCTCATCACCTGAGAGAAGGAGAGAAAATGGGAGGGGGAAGGGGCAAAGAAAAGGAGAAAGTAAAAAGAATGCATTCGTGACAAAAAGGAGAGGGTGAGAAAAGAAAGTTGGGAGAAAGTAAAAGGGGAGGAGAGTTTGGTCGAGGGGAAGGGAGGAGAAGGATTTGTGAAAAGAGGGATGAAAGGAGAAAGGAGATGAGATAAAGAGAAGTGTTCATGTGGAGCTTCAGGGCCTTCCACCTTTAATTCACTTCTGACATTCTACCAGCATTGGTGGGGAGCCTTCAGGCTTTGATCACGATGATAATGAATACTGGAAGAGCCCATAGGGCAGCAGCCTAAGAAGCGCGGTATTTCTGTTTATAGGCATCTGTGTTTGACGACACAGAGATTCCTGAGGGTTAGAGAAATTGCTTTTGAATTTAAGGTGTTTGGTGGAAGAAAAAAAGCTTTAATTCAGTATGCGTGACTTTGAAATAAAAGTCAGGAACAAACACCTGGTCACAATGGAAAAGTGTCAAATAACAAGAATCCTGTCATGACCAGAACAGTTACGCTATGAGTTATGACAAAAATAGTCATGAATCATCCTCCATAGGGAGAGAATTCCTTTTTACATCCAATACGGGTGTATCTCCATAGGATTAGCAGGCGTTCCTGTCGTACGGGGATAATATGATTTCACCAACAAGACACTGTATTCCAGACTGACATGTAATTTAGCAAAATAACTCCAATCCAGACATAGGTACCACTTCAGAAAATGACTGGGTTCATGACAGTTTCATATCATTCTTTCAATGACAGTTCAACCTGACGGTTGGGTGTTCTTGGACATAAATCACAACAGTGGTATACTAAACAGAATTATGACAAATGACCAGAAGTTTGAATACATTGCTTGGGGATTTCCAGTTAAAGAAAGGGGATTGAATGCCAAGAAAATGTGAAGAGGTAGTTAAATGTCAATATTTCATGATTTCATTGTCTAACTCCTGTTGAACTGACACGCTCAACTGTGGAATGATTGGATTGTAAAACATCCCAGATTTTCTCATTTGGGGAGTTTCCATTTGGTTATTTGGCTTTTAACTGTCTGGGTCAAAAAAGAGGCAAAATGTCATCAATTTAGAAAGAATGCTAAAACGTACCCAATGTTCAAAATCATTCCATTGTAATGCCAAGGGATGGAACAAGCCATTGTTTTACACAATGTGTTTGCTTTGAGGAATTCAGAGGTTAAAGGCTTAGTTCTAGCAGTGGGTGATAGCCTATGCGCTTGTCTAATCTCAGAGAAGAATACCTCATGCTTTCTGTCTCAGATTTCAACAATCCTTTTCGTATCCCACAGCAACCTTTATTTCCTCCTTAAAATAAAGCCTCTCTCCACAGACTGGGTAGCAATGCTGTGAGCTTGAGCGTAACTCTCAAAGGGAACAATAAATGAAAAACACAATCAGAAAGGCATCCAATATCTGCTCATCAATGCCATAAGTTTCCAACAAACTCAAACTATTAGAATCCACTGAGTTGCATTCTCACACAAAACATTTTAACAGAAGTCTTATCAGAAAATTACTTAAGAGACAGTAAAACTCCCAATCCCAAACAACTGAATGCAACAACCAACCAATAATAAATGACCTAAACAAAGCATGGATCACACCAGTGGAAACACCAGCTCCACAAAACCGTAACTCTTTTTGTCAGAATGAATCTAGCATCCACCATGTCTTGTTCTTTGTTTTAGCCCTTAACCTGAAGCAGCGAGAAAACTAATCTCTGATTTCATCTGTCTTCTGTTGGGTCTCCTAAACACACACACACATCTTTGTGTGAGTGTGGCAGAAATCTGCATTGGGACAATAGCCAACCCCCAGCGCTTCAAGTGGGGGGAGGGAGGGGGGTCTGTACACCTCCCTTTCCTCCTCCCCTCAATTTCTCCCCCTTCTCCCCCAATCCCTAAAAACGGGGCCCTCTCCTCCCCCTTAAGAATGTCCCAAATGTGTTTCCTGTTGCCATGGTGACACTGTAAAAATTGCCAAAGTCTCTCACCCTCTGAGATTGTCTTCACACCCCTCCTCCCCTCCCCCTTTTCTTGGGGGTAAAGGCTCTTTGGAAAAAGTGTAGGACAGCAACCTGCCTGGTTTACCCAAATTGAAACTCCTCCTGACTTTAGAGATATGTATAAAAGGCATTATGGGCAAAAAGCACATCTTGATTTGGTTAGGAGGTTTGACTGTTTCACACAATATGTTACCACATCTTGGACGTGATGAAAACAAATTATCCATAAGTCCCACTTGAAACTGTCAAGACTATAGCGACTATGATAGATATGATGCAGTACTTTAATACTCAATATTCTGTTGTGACAACTTGTGTCTAATCCTGTTTCCCTAACAGCCTGCAGAACCATGAGTTTGATGCCTCCATAAATGTTTCACACAGCTCAAAGTCACTGACGCTTGGCGTGTTAACAGATGACAAGAACAGTAATAAGACTGTTGTGGAATTGCCGTAAGAAAGTACAACTACTTAGGGAGTGACACCGTTTTGAGAGCATACCTCCAATCAACGTACATTCAGACATTCAGTCAAATAAGTTACCCCCTCCCAACAGAGCATGAGGTTAACAATGTCATCATTACGATGCACTACGTTTGGTGCTTTCCCCCGAGGCTACGCTCTCTCTCTAACTCTCTCTTGTCTTAATATGAGCAGGATGCCTAAGGAGGAGGTCTACTTATTATCTAGTTAGAAGACAGCTCCTGGGATAAATAAACACGTTTTGACACCTTGCCACGTCCGGAATAGAGTAGGTGACTAATCCTGAGAGAACTTTTGGATTCCTAGTCTAGTTGAAAGCGAACGAGACAGTGCACTTGGCTGTTAAGACTGTTACTCTTCAGAAATTTGACAACACTTCCGTGAAATTAAACATACCTACATTATCTGTAGTTCACTCTGCAGAGGAACTCGTGAGTACATTCTTGAGATAATCGAATAAAAGTCGCTTTTACGACTGTAAATCAAGACAGCACTACATCAAAAAACTACACAGCAAAAAAGATTGAATAACTCAACTGCTCACATCAAATAACATTCCAGCACCAAATGAAGCAAATGAATCCACAGTGGACTATTTCATGAGGCCTGTATATGATGACTAGGCTCCATCTGTGCCTCTAACACTGGTGTGCATTTTGTTAGCCAGTATGTCTCTATTGTTCGCAGTGGGGGAGAGTACCATCTATTATTTGGATGTGTAATTACCTGTCTTTCGTCGTGCCCAGCCTGAAGGGCCTGTCCAAGACTATCACGGGAATCATAAATCTCCACCAGGAACAAATGTTTGAACAATGACATCACATTACTCTCTCTGGCACGCTCTGGTATTTCCGACATAATATAATTTTAATGTGACGGACTAAGAAGCTGGCCCAGTACTCTAAACAGAGTGTGTAGTACCTGTCATATGATATTAAAGTTAAATATAATTTAAATACATATTAAGTAAAAGTACCCAAGCTAAAAAATATACCTAAAGTATACTTACAGGTACAATGTTATTAGTACACTTCCAGTTGTGTAAGATAATATACATAAAATGAAACTGTATTACGGGGTATGAGATCATACACTCATACAGATCATATGGAAACAGTGTAAAGTGTAACCCTACCTGTACCCTTTCTCAAAACCCACATTGCAAGACAAGGCAAGATTAAGCTTAATTGGTTACACAAGAAGAATAGGAGTGTTTATGTGATGTCTGGGACGAGCACCAACAGTTTTTTTTCACTTCCACAGCTCAATTCTGGATGCTAATTACATTTGTACCCTCTTTCTTTCCACAAAACAAACTGGCAAAACACGTTTGCCTCGGGTTCACTGTAAGGCACAGGATAACGTATACTCTGGGAAAAGAGTCCTCTTTGACCTTCAACCTCATGTCAATCCCCACTGTAAGAGATGAAAGCAATTTATTTGCATTAGGAAATCTTTTGCCAAGCACCAGAGCATGCGGTTGGTAATTTCCTCAAATTGAATTACAAGTGCCATTGGGTCTAATAGAGCTCCACTGAAGCCAGACACTAAGATCTGCCAAGTATTCTGGGCCAGGCATGGACGGTTAATTCAATTCCCATGGCTGGAGAGGCAATGCCTGAAATTCAAGACAACTCTGAATAGCTCAGATATGGATTAACAAAAAGTTGTATATGTTTAATAGAAATGTGTTATGTCAGGGTGAGCTGAAACTGCCAGGCTGTAAAGACACGAACTGTTCGAGAAAACTTACCCTGAGGAAAGGAAAAAAAAGCTGTGTGTGTGCGTGTGTGGGATTGTGTTTGTGAGTGAGAGTGCAAGAAGAGATCCAGTTAGAGGGTTTCTCTCTGCAAGAGAGACTGTATGAGACTCTGAAACTGAGATACTGAAACTCTTCCCAGACAGTCAAATTAACTCTAGTGTCAGCAAGTCACCACACGCTGAAGATTAGACTGAAGCGAGTGCAAAATCATGAGTTACGGGGAATTTCTCAGTGACATGGACTAATCAATCACTCTTTCATAAGTAAGATATAAAAGAGCTTGGGGCAAAGTTTTGGTAAGAAGCATGCGTATCATGTAGGCCTCAACGCTTGGTAAGTTGAAATGAGTTCAAATATTTATACAGATTTTCTGTTACTAGCGTTAGCTGGTTTTGATGTACCTCAACACTTGTCTAATCATGAAAAGGTTTGAAGCCTATGCTTGTCTGTCAAAACAGAAATGTAGCAAAAGGCACATACATTTAAAAGGTTTAGCCCTTGCCTCTAAGTAGATCAAGGAACCTACTGTATTAGCTCATTCTGGAAACCCTTTAGTTTGTGTACCTTGATGACAGTGCAATGCCGAAGGCATTCAAACCACAACCACAAGCTCTACAGTAATATTCTATATCATAGAAGATTAAAAACAGCAAAATACAGGGCATCAACCAGGGCAGATGATGGATATAAGGTTATGATTATAACAATGTTCTCTTCAAGCACATAGCTGATCAAATTCAGAGATGGTCAACTTCACAGGTGAAAGACAATTTGTTTTAAGCGTTTTGTCTGGTCATCGGTCTTGTTTTCTCTCTTCGGTATCACAGGGACAAAAGACGTTTGGAATTTTAGAGGGTGCAATGGGCACGCAGCTGGGCGACCATAGCGATGGACACAATAATAGATCTTAATGGTCAGTCATTCATCACTGTAAGCAATGTGGTGATTTAAACCAATCAGCATAGTCCCCTTCTGCATTCAAGGGGGTCCGTTAAACTCAAGTGAGAATCCCTTTCAAATGCAAGGCACAGACCAGTAATAAAACGGATTTACAACTAACAACAATTAGTACAGTGGCTAGTCACTTCACAAGTGGGGATGTAAACCACAACATGCAACAAGGAGATAAAAGGCCTGCTTTTGAATTGAGAAGTGTGAAGACACAATATCTGTCAATCATTGATTTGAACAACTATGGTTCTTTCCTGGGGTCTAAAAACCTTTACATCAGGGTTCTATTTGCCTACTTAGGCCTAGATTCTAAAGCTGACCCCCAAAAGACCAATTATACTCAGGATACTACGGTAGTCTTAGCATTTAGCATGATCCTAAGAAGTGTACTGACACGTCACCTTTGGCCTTTCTGATTCAGGACCCAAAAACATCCTGCAAAACCCAACTTGAGACTTTGTATCGAGGTAAGTAGAATTTAGATGTCCATCATTCCCCATCGATAGATTGAGAAAAGGCAGAACCCATGAGTGAAGACTGGGGTGGTGGAAGGAACTATGAAAATGATGAGCCTTTGCAACACACTTACAATGTCAGAGGAGCATGAGAGTTCCTGCTCTGAAAGAAACTGCCCCATTGGTGAGAGTGACTGGATGTGTATAACATGACAGTAAAGTTTGTGAGGGTGATTGGATTTGTTGAAAATGATAATTTTTGGGATGAAAAAAAGTAACAATTTCAGCTCAAGTAAAGACATGGCATGTGTAATGTACTGTCAAGCAACTACTTCTGAGAAACAATTCAATCAACTAATAGGAGGTATTTTATACAGAAGCCTTTCAGCCACACTGTGTTGCATGATTGCTCAACCGTCTGGATGCCCCATGGAGAATCCATCCGTCATTGCATTTGACAGAACAGGTCTCAAGCCAAGTATAAGAAAAGCAAAGGCGCTGATTGTGTTCAAAGCCAATTTCCTTTACCTGTGACAGAGATCTTCATGTTTGCCTCCAGGGGCCTGTTGTTGTCTAAATCCCTGCTCAGTTTGAGCTCCCCGGTGGCCTGGTTCAGGAGAAGAAGACTCAGCTCGTTCCCCTCCACAAAAGTGTAATGAAGCTTGTCCGACACATCGGGGTCCTGAGCCGGAACCTTTCCGATCACCCCGTCTGGAAAACTGTTTGACCTATTGGTGATGTAATTGTTGAATATGATTTCAAAATCGCGTAGGACAGGACCGTTGTCGTTGACGTCCAGAAGGTGGATGTGCACGATGGCCCGGCTCACCAGAGGCGCGGAAGTGGCCTGGACGATGATGGTGTACTCCATTTTGGATTCGTAGTCCAGATCTGTGAGGGCGATGAGATCCCCATTGAAAATATCCAACTGGAAGACTTCTGGAACATTCCCTTCAACGATCTGAAACAGGATCTGCGCGTTGGTTCCTTCGTCTGGATCTGTAGCGGTGATGCGGGCTACGATGGAACCGACGGGGCTGTTCTCCACCACGTAGACGTACATCTCGTCCTTCTCGAACACAGGCGCATTGTCGTTGATGTCCAGGACAGACACTTGAACGTCCACGGACGCTTTGAGAGGCGGGACGCCCTTATCCACAGCAAACGCCTTGAGGTTGTACAGGGGCACATTCTCCCGGTCGAGTTTCCTGGCCGTTCTGATGATGCCGGAGTAAGGTTCGATGAAGAAGTCTCCTTCTCCGTCGTCGCCACCCTGGAAGGTGTAACTGAGCCGCCCGTTGGAGCCAGAGTCTCGGTCGGAAGCGGAGATCTGCAGGACGCTGGTGTACACCGGGGCATCCTCAAACACACTCCCCTGATATATGTCCCGGAGAAACACTGGGGTGTTATCATTGGCGTCCAGAACAATGATCTCCACATATGTGGTGTCAGACTTCTGGGGAATGCCGTTGTCGCGGGCAATGATGGCCAACGTGTAGGAGGCCTGGTCCTCGTAGTCTATTTCTATCTGCGTGGTGATGGCGCCTGAGTCCGGGTTGATCTTGAACTGGGGGACGTTGTCCTCCATGACGTAGCTAATGCGGGCGTTCTCGCCCGTGTCCTCGTCCGTAGCGCCGATCACGACCACGGTGGAGCCCACGGGCCGGTCCTCGCTGATCATCACCTGGTAGTTGGCGCTCTGGAAAACAGGCCGGTGAGTGTTGGCGTCGGTGACGTTGATAAAGATCTGCGCGGCGTCGTGGCGTGTGCCGTCCGAAGCGGTCACGGTGAGGACGTACTGGCGTTCCTGTTTGTAGTCCAGAGGCAGGGCCAGGGTGATGAGTCCCCCCGCGCTCTGGCTGGTGATGGCAAACCTGTTCCGAGTGTTGCCGCTGGAGATCTGGTAGGTGACCACGCTGTTGATGTCGCGATCGATAGCGGTCAGAGCCAGCACGCTGTCCCCGACCGCGGCGTCCTCGTTGATCTTTAAGGAGTAGACCTTTTGGGTGAAAGTGGGGACGTTATCGTTGACGTCGAGAATGGTCACGCTGACGCCGGCGGAGGATGACATGGCGGGAATCCCATGATCCACTGCTTCCACGCCGAAAGTGTAAAACTCGGTTGTCTCCCGATCCAGCTCCACACTGACTGTAATCCAACCAGTGTTGGTATTGATAGTGAAGGGGAAGCCAGGGCCCGTGTCAGTGAGTCTGTACTCCAGATGAGAGTTGTCACCCGAATCGGCATCAATAGCCTGGATATGGATAACCGAGTAACCGATGGCCACGTTTTCCAAGACGCTGGTTTGGAAGGGGGTGCTGACAAACATAGGAGCGTTATCGTTGACATCCACAATCTGCACGACAACCATCCCAGTGCCGTTGATCAGAGGAGGCCTGCCCCCGTCTTGAGCCTTGATCCGCAAATTATATTCCCTGTTCATCTCATAATCCAGAGGGTTGATGACGTCAATGACACCAGTGGGGGAATGGATGTAGAACTGGCCTTTCACGTTCCCACTGATAATGCTGTAGTGCACTTTAGCATTGTTGCCTTCGTCTTTGTCTGTGGCCTGCACCTGGACCACTTTGGTGTTCACTGCCACGTTCTCAAGCACCTGGACCACGTACCTTTTCTCACTGAACTGGGGATAGTTATCATTCTCATCCTCCACTGAGATGTGGACTGTAGCTGTAGCACTTCGAGGGCATGGGTCTTTTCCTTGATCATTGGCCTCCACTATGAGTTGATACTTAGACATGGCCTCTCTGTCTGGCCTGACTTTGATTTTGACTAGTCCGTTTCTCGGGTCAATTTCAAAGCCAACACTGTCCCCTTCCTCATTCACAATCTTGTATATCATGTTGGCATTGGATGGGGCATCCCCATCTGTAGCCCTAATAGTTAACACCTCAAACCCTACCTCTACGTTTTCCCTGATACTAACCCTGTACTCCGTCTGTTCAAAAACAGGCCCATGGTCGTTAGTGTCGCTGATGGTGACAGTGAGATAAGCAGTGGCGGACTTCTTCGGGCTGCCATTGTCTGTGGCGATAACTTTGAACACATGCGTGTCCTTCACCTCCCTATCCAACGGCTGTAAAGTTGTGATGCTACCAGTATCCAAGTTAATTTGAAAATAATCATTGGACCTGCTATCAAATAAGGCCTCCATGTCATATTCAATTCGACCAGCATCTCCGTCGTCTGCATCCAAGGCTTTGAGCGTAATAACGCGAGTTCCCGATGGTTCATTCTCGGGCACAGACACTTGATAGTTGGGCAACTGAAACTGGGGAGCTGTATTCACATTTCTCTTCTTTCGTTTGGTCCATGGATCCAGTACGTCATATTCGCTACTTGTTAAATCATCGCGCTTGTGTGGATGGGAGAAACGCAGTTTCACGCCGACGATGGGCTTTCCTGACCCCTGCACCTTACAAACAAAATCCAACTCTTGCCTCTCGCTGGGTCGTAAACAAATTGGAGAAAACTTCCCGTTATCAAAAGTGATTTTCTGTTGCCATGATTTGCATGAATGGAAAAATTCTTTATTCCGGAGAAAAAGAGGTAAATGTTCATAAATGTCCATAAGCAAAATACCAGTTGAGAGGCAAGGAGATGTCACTATTTCACTTTTAATGTTCACATAAATGTTGTGCTTGTGCTCAGGAGTCTTTCTCCGGTATTTAATGAAACAATTTTGTCCATGGACAAAAGTATTGAAATGAATCCGTATGACGTTTTCCGCCGTAAATGATCTGATCTGTAAGTATAGTGGCACGGGGTTCATCGGCAGGCGCGCACAAGTTACTTTTCCTGAGAAATATAATATTCCATCTTGCTTTGTTATGTTCAAAAACTCCCTCACCCATTTTGGAGTTAATGTTCTGTCGATATTATAAATCCAGCCTTGTCCAAGAGATACATTTGCCAAAACTGCCTCTGGATGAAATGTGTCCGAAACGTGTAGATCAAAACATCTTAAGTATGGAACGCACGAGAAAGCAATCCATAGCCAGAGCATTTGTAATTCCATGATTTAAAATGCATGACATCAACTTTGCCTCCTAAGAACATCTAAAAAGTCCACCGTTCTACCTTCTCCTCGCCGTCCGCTTTCTTTCCATGGCTGATATAAAATGTGGCGATGATGCTTGGCGTGCATGAATTAGTTCAGTTCAGTGGTCCCAGTTCGATCTGAAGTACTCCGTCGTACTGCCCCCTTCCCTGAAAGTTCATTTGCATAAACCTGCTCCCAAGGGCTCCTTTGTCAGTGTTGGAACTCGCGTAGCCTATAGCCTATAGCCTAAGAAAAAAAAATCTGAATGGTAGTAGGAGTAGCCTAACATTTGGTCCCAAAACAACATTAGGCTCTTACTTTAAGCATTCTTTTTATTTTTTAAGAAAATAAGCCCATTAGTTTTTTAATTAAATTAAATTCTGAAGTCTAGACATTTGAATTGTCAACTGTTTTGATGAACAAAAGAGCCTCACTCACGCAGTGTTGGTTCAAACTAAAAACTTATTGTGGCTCCTTGTCTTTTAGCCCCCTCTAGCGGTTAATACCGTTAATTACCTTCAGATTAGAAAGTCCAAGGTACTTCGTTCAATTTGTCCTCATATCAGCTCTAACATTTTACCTGTCAACTGAAAAACATATATCATGTCTGGCATAAAGAACACTATTTACAATAATAAAGACAATTTCCGTTAAATTAAGAACATTTATTTAGACACGAAAGATATAACACAAAGCAGCAAGACTGTCACAAAGAAAGCAGTAGGCCCTTATTTAGATACCTAAAAAGGTCAATTAACTGGCTTGATTTAAAACATTTTTCTTTTACTGAACATGTATGGATTTCCACTTCTGTTAAAGACACACAGACTAGGCTTCTTCTGAATCCTCGTACACAACCGTAACGCATCTGCTTAAAACGACAAGTTAATCAATGGGGCGTCGTTTATGCGATTTTCCTTTCCTGCCTCCGGACTCCATTTGATGAGAGGAGAGGTCAGGTCAATCAACTGTATAGAAGAAGCACATATTAGTTTTAATATTCAAATTATTTTACTGGATTACTGGATGCAGCACTAAAATAATTTCATTTAAATAAATACACACCTGAAACAGTTCTCAAACTATTTCAGGAATGGTCTATGCTGGGTATTTGTTGCAATAAAAATGTTTACTGTACAGACTGGAGTTGAAATGAAGGACAATTTACAGTTTATTCACTTAGCATACATTTATCCAATGCAACATATAGTAAGTACTGCAGAAGAAAAAAAAGTGCACGTTTAACTGAATTTTCTGTTACAGCCAAGGAATAGTCTAATTGAACAGACAGTGCAAAAAATCCATCACCACAACTCCACCATCTCCCTCACCTGTCCACCAGAGGGCTTGGTGGATGCAGTCCTGGTCAGTTCAGGAGTGTTGGACAGGTCAATCAGCAGCTTCTCCTGGAGCCTCAACACAGGAACCGGAGCATCCACCAGCAGCACCTGGAACAGGTCACACCATTCGTTAAGAAACGAGAAGACACACTGTGCATGTAGCTAGTACAATCGAACACCATAAGTGCATCATTCCGACAGTATTTCAATGGTTAATGCCAAGGAAGTCTGTATTATACGCAGACACAGTGCAACAAGGGATTTAGTCCTTTAGCGTGTGAAAACGTTACGTCGTTCGTTTCTTGTCGTTCGACCCCACTGGGCTGAAGAGGCTCTTCCTTCGCTTCAGGTTTCTGGCTTTCCTCTCTGGCATTGGGACCCTCCTGCTGGTCCTCTTCGCTGGGCTCTGCTGGCTCCTGATTAACCTCGCTGACAGTGGAGGGGGTCTCCTGTGTTTCTGTCTGGGGGACCGCGGGCGGGGGCTGTGCTTCCGGCTCGTTCCCCAGGAAGAAGAGTGGGACCTGGGCCTCGTCGGCAGGGCAGGCAGGCTCCTCTCCCGTCTCCACCAGTTCCTGCTGCTGCTGCTGACTGGTCTCCTTTAATTGCACTGGACTAGAGGAGAGGAATGGAAGCAAGGAAGGGAATGTTTTTTTATCATGGCCATTCTCTATGGCCCAAGTATTGACTGAGGAATACAATTAGTTGATTGGTCTCAATGGGAGTATTGACTCTTCTGCATCGCTGCCTGAAATTCAATCCCATATCCATGATTGCCTGGGCTTCCGATGGAAGGCATTCATGCAAACAGCAGTAGTTAATCTGAGTGAAACTAAAGTACAATGGAGCAGGTGTGGATTAGGTCTGATATTACAGCCAGGTAAATACAGTGTGGAGTAAAATACAGCGAAAACCACTCTCACTCTACCCCCCCTCCCCCCCTCCCCACCCCCCTCCTACCTCCAGTGACTGGAAGCAGGAAGTTTGGCCCCTGTCAAGGAGGGCCTGCCCAGCCTCGACACACTCTTGGGGGTCATCATTGGGATGCCGGACACCCGTCGGTTCATAGGAGTAGCCAGGGCAGAGGGCTGCCTCAACTTAGACTGCAGTGTCTTGTTACCACCAGCAGAGGGCGTCTGGGGGAGTTCTGGGACTGTGGCAGCAGGCTGGGAAAGAGGAGGGAGGCTGGAAAGAGGAGACAACATGGAACATGAATGACAAAGGTTATATTCTGAAATCATACTAAAACTTCATCATTCAAATGGACAGTTGACTTCAAATGTTTATGTATCCGATGTATACATTAATATGTTATATAGCTGGTTTTCAGCAGCTACTGAACATTTGTTCTGATTATGGGATGAAATATGATGTGCAATACAATGCTAAAAAAAGTATTGTTATGATATGCAGAACCAAAGGGGACAAAGAATTGTGCTTTCCAGATTTCTATCTGTCAGGACAAGTGTTGGGAGTCTGTAGGAAAACAAAATACCTGGGTCACTACATGACAGATCAGATGTATGATGATGATGATATTTATAGACAGTGTCGCATGCTATATGCCCAAGCTAATATGTTGACAAGAAAATTCCATATGTGCTCTGAAAAAGTAAAAATCCAACTTTTTAAAGCATACTGTACTCCACTGTACACTGCAGCCCTATGGGCAAAGTTTAAAAAGGCCAGTCTACAGAAGCTACAGGTTGCTTATAATGACTGCTTCAGGATTCTACTGAGGAGGCCTAGGAGCTGTAGTGCTAGTGCCCTGTTTTGTAATGCAGGTGTCAGCACTTTCAGAGCATTGTTGAGGAACCTGATGTATAAATGTATCTGTCGCCTTAATACGTCACAGAATTGCATTGTTGTTGTGCTGACTAATCCCAGCTACAGTACAATTTGTTACCAGTCACCAATGTGGAGGTATTGGTATGAATGTCTTTTATGAAAATGTGTGTAGGCCTATCGGTGGGGTTTTTTTTAAAAATGTTTTATGTTTTTTATGTTTTAATGAAGGCACATTATTGTTTCAGATTATCTATCACACAACTATCATTATTTATATGAAATAAACTACTATTCCTTGCTCCAATATTCTGGTTTAAAACTACAGTATGGAAAGGAAAGATAGCATCTTTCAAAAATAAATATATACAAATCACTATTTTCTATTGATGACAAATACTACTACTGACACTCCAGACAGAGTGATTGACACAGCTTGAAGGCATCGTTCAATCTTCTTCTTTTGTCACATCTCAATCTGAAGTGACATTGTAGTCCTCCCACCAATAAGGAGAGAATAGATACCTGTTCACGCTGCAGGCAGACACCAGCCTCTTTGGCCTCATCATCCAAGAAGCCTCAGGGGACGAGCCTGCTGAGAGGGGGAAGGAGGAGGAGGAGAAACAGAGGAGGAGGCAGGGAGCCAGAGGGGTTGGGGGAAGAAAGGAGGAGGGGAAAGCGTCCATTACAGAAGAGTAGGAAGAAGGAGGGACATTTTTTGGAAAAGAAAGATGGAGGAGACATGTTAATTTACTCTTGGAATTGTGAATGGCCGGACGACATCACTTCTACCAGCGGTTATATTGATAGTACACTTTAAATAAAGGTTGTTTGACTAAATCGTGGTGGAAAAATAAACAATCCATAAACCAAAAAACTATCAAAACAAGCATCTATAGCATTTGAATAGTGAACAAACACATAAAATGACAAAAACCACACAAACATTGTACGAGGCTTCTGTACACACCTGCCCAAAACAAACCTTACCTTCAGACATACGTAACCCTTCAAGCTGGCTGGTGGGTGTGGGGGCCAAAAAGAGTTTGAGTTTGGAGTTGGCCCTCACCACACTCTCCGGCTTGGCAGAAGAAGAGGAGGGAATGTTGGGTACAGAAGAGGTCCTCTCCATGGCTCTCTTGGCGGGGGTCTGGAAGAGGGGGGTGGATGCTGCGACAGAGAGCCCAGCCCCGGGTCTCTTGATGGGGGTGGACCGGAGCACCTCAGAGGGCCTCCTCCCCTGGGCGGAGATCGAGCGTCGTCCCCCCGCAGCGGAGGATCTGGGAGGGGGTGGGGCTTCAGGGGCTAGGCTGCTGAGTAAGCGGGGTTTGGGGCCTGTGCTCGGATTTGCCAGTCGACTCACGCTGGCGCGGATGTGACCACTGGGGGACACCCACACTCGTGTTCAGAGACGAGTTGAGTTTAGCTGAAATGAGAGATGGTAACGTGAGCTACAGCATTTCAACACCAGGTGGAACCATACTGACAAAATATATAAGTGAGCTATTCTATTTGTACCAGAAACACAGCTATGCAAGTACAATTCATGTTTCACAGTAATTGCACTAAGTAATGTTTTGTGGATGATGTTTGGTGATGGTTTGCCCTTTGTTAAAAGAACCTCCATGGATTGATGGATGACATGGCTAACAAGCAAGTACATTCTAGATGCAAGCTTGTTAAGTTCCTATACTGGACATTCATTAATGAAAGCTATCGGTTCAGTCCTCACCTTTCCCAGTGGGAGACACAGACAGGCTGGAGTTGAAGCTGGACACTGAGGAAGAGGAGGAGGAAGTGTTCCTCTTCCCCTCTGCCCCTCTCCTGTTCTGAGGAGGTGGGCATTTGGTCCCAGCCAGGACTCGAGGTACAGCCTGAAAACAACCCAGAGGATTAGGGACACATACTCCTGATGCAGTCGTTTGATTTCAACAGAGAAGATGGCTAATGAACTGAGAAGATGCTGCAACAACAGACTTATATTGTCCAACCTTGTGGATGCTCAGTGTTACCCACACTATTGGTTTCTGAGGCAACATTTTCATTGACGAAAATGTAAATGTAAAGAAAATCTAAATTTTCTTCTGCCTGAATGACAGCAAAAAAAAGATGTACCATCTTGCCTAAACAGTACAACTTCCAAGATCACCTGAAGAATATTGCATGCTGCACTAAGCACACCTGTCCACTAGATGGTGACTGTTTACATTTAGCTAAGATCTTCGTGTTCCTTGCTCTTGGCCCAGTCAGCCAGACATGTTCAGCATGACCACGTTTGCTTGTACTGAAAAATACCCCAGTAAGGAGTTTACAACAACCTTTGACTTGCTCCTGAGACACCATAACACCTAGGGGTGGGAATATTTTGGTACCTCACGATTCGATTCTTGGGGTTTTAGGATTTTTAACCCCAAAATAAATTGGTATGAAAAAAGAAAAGATAATCGGGTTTTTCCCCCCACCACTAATAACACCTCACAAACGTTGTCTTACCTTCTTGGGGGGGAGCGAGACTCCTCCTTCCTTGGAGGCTGGAGTTGAGGGAGGAGTCGCTGACGTCGGAGGCCACGCTTGCTGTGTCCGATAGCAGGTCCTCGCTGGAGCCCACCCTGCTGGAGCCCAACCTGCTGGAGCCCAACCTGCTGGAGTCACAACTCGCAAGGCTGCGCCTGGATCCTAAGGTACTCTGAAACAAAACAAGCAAAAGTTGAGACTCTGCATCCCAGGACCTTTTCAATAAGGAACTATTTATTTGTGGTACTTTGTGCGTATTGTATAGACATAAAGCCTATATATATATAAACCATGTCAAGTAAAAGCATTAAGAATTTTAGCAAACAATCTTAGAGAAAAAGAAAAGAGCCCATACTTTGCGTGGAGGAGGGAGCCTTGTAGTCTTCTCTGGTGCTGGTCTCGTCTGAGGAGTGGTCCCGACTGGGGCAGTTGGTTTGCTGGGGAGCACCCCTCTGGTGCCGGCCAAACTGGCCCTGCCTCTGGGTACCATCTTGGGCTGTGTCTGAGACTTGGGCCCCCTCACAGGGCTGGAGGTGCTAACAGGGCCAACTCGTACCTTAGCAGCGCAGGCCACACCTCCAGAGATAGCTTGCCTGTTAGCGCTGAGCAGACGCTTCTGGAAGGCAGCAGGGAGCTGCTTCATGGGACTGTCCTGCACACAGAAGGTCTCCCTTTTAACGGGGCTGAGGATCCCACTCGTTGGCTTGCTGAATATCCCCAGCTTAGACCCTGTGTCCTGCACAAAGTCTTCCGATTTTTTCTTGTCTTTGTCATCTGTGGGTGCACCCTTAGTTCCACCATTGTTTGGGTGCTGCTGGTTGCCTTCTAGCTCAGAGGCTAGTTGCCGAGCTTCCTTGCAGATCTCTTCAAACTTCTCCCCAGTGAGGGGGCTCCAGCTCTGCTCCTCTCCCACCGACAGATCCCCGTTGCTGACACTGTCCTTACATCTGGTCTCCAGTCCCACTGTAATACACCTCTCCTTGTGACTGATGGGGCCTACAAAAACCTCGTCCTCATCTTCATCGCCCTTTAAACTACAAACACATGAGAAAGGGTATTGAAAGGGTGCTTGAGAGGAGGCTTATCCAATCGTTTTCAAGTCTAACTCTAATTCTACACAAACCTGGCAGGCGATAATGAAACGTCAAAATCGAACTTTTCTTCTGCCAAAGTGAAGAAATCTTGAAGATAGAATACAGATAAGCATTCATGTTAGTGAGTCTTCGCACAAAATAAAACATTACTCAACAACATACATTAACAGCCACGACGCTTCAAACAGGCATAATTATTTACCACAATTTGCATTGAAATCCATACTCCCCGATGGATCCAGGCAGAAATGTACGAAGATGCTTCCACTGAGTGTTGGGTCAACCTTCGTGTTCATAAAAATAAACAAAATAACATTTAAATGTGCTACATATACCCGAAAGCAAACGTGTGTTTTAGTTAGCTACATCAAATAGCTAGGTGTAACAGTGTTGCCACGTGTAGAGTTTATATTAATGAATTTGTTAAAGGCGTCAATTGCTAGTTTGCTAGCTGGCTATCTAGGGCTAGGCTAACCACTAGGTTTAGGTGGCCTAGCTTATGTTAGCTCGTTAGCATGCATTAGATCCTAATTATTTTCAGTTGCACATATTAGCTATCTAACTATCTAGATAACTCGATTTGTTGTAATTTCGTCGACTTTCATCCTCCTCCTAGGTGAACACTATAGATAGTCAGTGTTGTTTTCAGTAGTGCTATAACGAGCCTAGTAATCAAGTGTGCTATCAATTTTAGTTTACTACAGTATCATCGTCATGTCGACTAAACCCATATTGGAAAGCAAAGGCTTTAAGTGCAATTCGTATATAGAAATAATACATACCGTGGTATCTAAGAAATGTAGTTTCAAAACGTTATAGCGTTATCTGTTTAATCAGTGCCTTAGTTCAAAATCCTTTTCACAAACATCTCAGTGACACTCATTTCAAATTTCGTGAACAAAACTTTCTGGTCATGTGACGTAAAACGTGCTTTTTTATTGGCTGATATCGTTTTGTTACGTAGAAAAGTAGTCAACTGTGGTTCTAGTCGAATAACCGTAATCATGAATAGAAGGAGAGAAGAGGTAATGGATGTACAAAAACATTTAATTACGTAATCTCTAATCTGACATTTAGCTGGCCTGGTTTGAATTTGGAAACAATATTGAAAAATGAATTGTTAGTCATGCGTTTGTTACGCAATATCATTACAGGTTCATTGTTCAAAATAAGTAGGCCATGTCAACTTGGTTTAGAATAGGCAGGCATTATTACCCCACAAACAAAATAGCCTACTATCAAAAAGCCAATTAATTCAGTTGGATAAATACAAAGAAATAGAACAGTGATGGCCCATCTATATGGTTTTGACCTACTTGTCAAACCGGGCCTGACATCACAGACACTAGATGGAGGGTAAAAGTAGGCTACGAAACAATGACATTGCACGTAAAGTACGCTAAATATTCATCTTTTATTTTCAAAAACCATACACGTTACTCGACAAGTTTCAAAAAGGAATATCGACCACATTATTACACTGCTGAAGATAAACAGACATTAAGTACTTTATTACCAAATAGTGAGATAAAAAAAAACATAATCCATAAAGAGATGGATTAAATTCATTCCCTGTTTAGAAATGAGACTACTGAGAAACAAAAAAATGACCTTTTGACCTTATCCAATTTTCTCCATCTAATAGTATTTTTTTCACTACTGCGTTCATTAGATGTGGTTTGAAGTTACATAACCAAGGACCAAGGGTGCATTTGCAGTTCAACTTGTAAGATTTCAACTGGTCAGAAGCAAGTCAACAAGTCTTGATATTTTTCTAGAGGTGTATTGAAATACCCAACCTCCATCTTAAAAAAAACATAGCTCAAAACATTTGTTTCAGTGTTTTTCTATTTAAGGGTTTATTTGATTGCACCCAATATCAATGAACCATACGATCTTGTTAACAAACAACTAACTAACAAGTTATGACTATGATAGTATTTTTAATGATAGGCTTGACAAAAAATGCAAAGCTTTGTTTTAATGCTGCACCTGCCCCCAACCCATAAACCTCATATTTCTGAGTCATGAAAGCTTTGGCTTTTCTCTAAAAAGATCCAGTACAAAGCTGCTATATACATAATATCCAGTCTCTAAGATTTAGTGCAATAAAGTATTCTGTGCTCAGAGTCTAAGTCTCTTCTCTTTCTTAAACTACATTTCCCACAAGATATCTTGCCGTGTGAATATGTTCATCAGCTATCAGCTAATATGTTAACCAAAGTTCATGACAAGAAGAGATGGATTCATTTAATGATAAAGAATGTAAACATCTCCTCAAAGATAATAGTAAATTGACTGATTGTAGCCTATGTCTTCAAATGTCAGAAATCTAAGTAAGCTTCCTTGATTATACTTTGCAAAACTTCTCCCTGGTTTCTGGTTATCCTTCAACAAATTGACAGTTAAGAGATTTCCGAATGCCCAACAACAACCTAGAACTCTGACAAAATCCTAAACTTAAAACCATAAAGGTCCACTTGCTTTACGCAATTCTCTAAAAACACAAATCTGGAACAATAACAGAATTAGAATCCCTTCACACTTAAATTCTGCCTAAACATGAACACATTCATGGTCTTACCTTTGTTCATGAACCCTAATGAGAAGTCTGTGCATCAGTGGCATATATGTGAAGACTGAAAGCCAACACCACACCACTGAAAAACAGGAACATGACCACTTTCAATTGAATATGAAATGTAGCTTTGGAACTAATTGAGAACAACAAATAAATTATATACAGAGTAGAGAAGCCATCTTAGATATCTGAGGAGGTTCTCTTGGTATCCCACTTATTGACCCCATGACCACATCTTCAAAACACTTTTCTACACAAGTCTTTGTATCTTGCTATAGTTTTTTAAGTACTGCACCTGGACAAATACATACCAAATAGAAACTGCAGGCAAAACATTGCAGTTTCAAAATAAACTATTAATTCTAAATACAGCCATATCTAAAATACAATATTTACCATTTCCCCCTTGTACTCTTTTATAGTACATTGTGTTGGGTAGGTCTTCAACCAACCTTTGAAAAAACAGCACAAACTTGTAAACAGGTGTGCTTGAAATTGATCAAATTATACAAATATAAATAGCCAATGCATTGTTTACTACCATTTAAGATGTGCAGAGAAGAGGCAATAAACCCAGACTCCATGTTAATTATATTCAAGCTTCTAAGCCAATCATTTTTCATTTGTAGTTTCAGAATCTCCATTTTTCATACAAACATCTAACAGCTAGACCATATTGAAGGGTCAAAAACCCAGATGCTCTCCAGAATGTTTGGCGTCTTCTATTTCAGTACATACCAAAACTTGAGAGCCCTCCCCTTCGCCATCTTGGTTGTGTTTAGTGGTGGGTTTGGTAGGTCATTCTAATAAATGGGCTTCTCGAGGACCCAGGGGCAGCAGTGGCTGGCCTCCCTGCTCAGAGAGAGGTCTCCAGGCTGTGCAGCGGGCTCCCGGGGCACGGAGGCAGGCCAGCGGCATTCTGGGGCAGGGTGCCAGTCTTTGAGTCTTTGTGGAGCGGAAAGATCCGTTCCACCGCATTATTGTTCTGGTTGGGCGAGGTCGGGATGGCGGAGAGCGGGGGAAGAGGCGCAGGGATGGTGGAGTTGCGTTTAGTGGGAGGTTCGTCCTCACCCTCGGTGTCATCGATGTCTGGGATCTGGGGCTCGGAGTCCTGTATCCGGAACTCCGGGTGGCTCATGAAGTTGTGGATGGAGCTGCGTGATTCGGGGGTCTCCAGGCCCTCGTAGGGGGACATGGTGTCACGGAAGGCGTTGACCACACGGATCTGGGGAGACACACAGTCGACGGCAATGCAGTCAAATGAGTTAAGCTGGTTTGCTTGGAAATAAACTTTTTTCCATTTCCATTTGCCAAAAAGACCCATGATTTGCTGAGGCCTAACAAAATAGTGATATTTTCAACTTTCAAAGACTAACAATATATATATATATTTAAAGCAATGTCAAGTCATCACATCCATCCATCCATTCCTCAAACAGGATGAGCTGTATGTTCTGGGCACTGCTGGGACCGTACCTGGGTCTGGATCCGGTTGAGGCCTCGGCACCATAGTACCTGGCCCCTCCTCATCTCCATCTCGCCGTGGTCAATCTCATCCATGTCCTCCATCTCCTCCTGATCCTCCTCAGGGAACTCCTCCTGCTGCGTGCCGTGGCCGGCCGTCTTCAGGAACTTCAGCCGGCTGGTGGGGATGCTGGAGATCAGCTGCGACAGAAACGGACGAGCGAAGAGGCAGAGGGGTGTCACGGTCTCAATAGGGATGTTGAGTTTCTGCATTCCAATAGAGTCTCTCACTATCTCCCTTCCTCTCTACTTTCGGGTTTTGACTAAGAAGTGAACTTCAGACGAGTCAGACTAAAGCAAGATTAGTCATAATCTCGTCTTTTCAGTGGCACGCCTCATCCCTAAGAATACACCTTTCCAGTAAGAACTGTGAAAGCCTGTTCCCCTGTGAAAGGTTTAACGGTTATTTCATGACATTTTCAAGAGATTAGAGACCAGAATGAAGCTCACCTGGCCCCATAGAAGACAGCCGACACCCAGAAAAACACACCAGAGCCACTGGTCGATGGTGAGGCTCACACAGCTGAAGGGCTTTCCACCGAACTGCACGATAACGATCTGGAAAAGATATACAGGAAACCAAATTAAAATCAATAATCAGGTTAGGTCCACATCATGCCGTTTCACTCGGTCACCTGAGATTTCTTGAAATACATTTCCGTTGGTGTCATTTGAACTCGAGTCAAATGTGTTCTCAAGATGTACTGTAACCACGCTTTCACAGGCATTTTACAATATAATTTTTTATACACACAAGACAAAAACACTGGTTTAGTTTCTCTTTTCAAACCTGAACGCAGCTCACCTGAATGATAAATGTTCCAAACACGATGGAGCAGAAGATGGGGTTGTTGAAGATGCCGTCAAACACGTTCCTCTCCCCGTGGATCTTGCGGGCGTTGATTTCGTTGAACAGCTGCATCATCACAAAGACGTTGAAGACGATGGTGTAGTGTTCCGAGGGTGGAGCGTGGAGGGGCGCGTTCCGGCCACTGTCAATGTTGAAAATCCGCTCACCTGTGGACAGGAAATTATGTGTTTGAAATAAAAAAACTAAATTGTGAAACTACTATCGGCTGATTATCTTTCTAGCATTACAAACCAGGCCCATTCCTTTTATTATTATTTAAAGTAATGCATCAACGTCATCTTGTGCTACCTTCGGGTCATTGTGACCCACCTTTTGCACCACAACGCTGGGTCACAATGACCCCAAGGCAGCACACGGGCTAAATTCCATAAAAGTATGAGTGAAACTATTTCAGTCTCCACCCTGCTGAGCTAAAGGTTCAGGTTTGCTTGCAGGCCTGACCTGCAAAGAGCAGGGTGAAGATGATGGTGAGCTGGTAGACAGCGTGGCCCAGGATGTTCTTCATCATGGTGCGGGAGATGAGGGGCTTCTTGCGGCCGTAGGGCTTCCTCAGGAGCAGGGCCTCTGTGGGGGGCTCGGTGGCCAGGGCCAGGGAGGCCAAGGTGTCCATGATCAGATTCACCCAAAGCATCTGCACGGCTTTCAGAGGAGAGTCCTGGAGAGAGAGAGGTGGACAGTGTGTGAGTGAGTGAGTAAGTGAGTGAGTAAGAGAAAGAGTAAACGAGAGAGAAAGCAAGGGTGTATGACAGTATGTGTGTGTGTATCACTTGTGTGTGTGCATGTATTACCTATGTGTGTGTTACTCTGTGCGTGTCACCTATGCATGTGTGTATCACGTGTGTATCACATATGTGTGTGTGTCCCCTGTGTATGCATGTCACCTGTGTGTGTACGTGTCTTACTTGCGTATGAGTGTGTCACCTCTGTGTGTGTGTCATCTGTGTGCGTGTGTGTGTTACCTGTGTGATGCAGGCCCCAGTGAAAGCCACGATGACAGCCACCACGTTGACGGTGAGCTGGAACTGCAGGAACTTGGAGATGCTGTCGTACACGTTCCTCCCCCACATCACAGCCTTCACGATGCTGGAGAAGTTGTCGTCCGTCAGGATGATGTCTGAGGCCTCCTTGGCCACGTCTGTGCCTGCGATGCCCTGTAGCAACACCGTGTCAGAATGGGTTTGTCAGAATGTGACAGTGCACGTCTGGTCAAATGAAGAGACATGGCGGGTTATGAAAAATGGATGTGGTTGTATTTGGGAGAGGTCCGGGATTGTTAATTTTACAATAAATATATTTTTAGTCAACCCGTTCTCCAGCTTGCTTTCCTTCATATAAAAACCGCTTTTGAAAATGTCTAAGAAACACTCTCAATGGCTCTTTTTCTGCCATTCATGTTACTGTTATATAGTTTTCTGTAATACTTCAAAATACCATACAATAGCGAGACATTTCTGTCGGCGGGTTTCATTTCTGGGCTGTCACTAAGCATACAGGTATCGAACACAACATGGAGATACATCGGGTATCATACCATAGCAAATCCAACATCAGCTTTCTTCAAGGCAGGGCCGTCATTAGTTCCATCTCCTGTCACAGCTACCACTTGTCTTTGTTCTAGAACAGTGCTGTCAATAATACCTGGCAACATAAGCAAGTCATCAGTTTATGAACTTACATGAACGTTTCATACTTTAATGTTTTGTAATTCTCCAAATGAGTATCTTTCGGACACGCACAAGAATCCGAAACGTACCTTTCACTAGAGTGTGCTTGTCAGTTGGGGAGGATCTTGCTAGAACACGCAGTTTGGGCCAAATCTTATCAATGCGCTCTTGCTCAATCTGAAACAGAAAACATGTCTGGCCTCGAAATCGGATCTATGATTTACATTTGAATCCCTTAGCAGACGCTTTTATGCAAAGCAACAGACAACAGTGCAAATACAGAAGAAAATATACGACCAGGAGTGCACAGTTCTAACAGTATTTCAGTGGCCAGCGCCAAGGAACATTCTGTAGCTTAACCAGACACTGTGTGACAAGTACTGATGACTGAAGGGCAGAAGAGCGGGGTTCTACAAGGACGACCTACCTCTCCCAGTTCGTTGCGTATCCGTCGGTTGAACTCTTTGCCCTCGATACACAGGAAGTCTTCCCCCGGGGTCAGGATGCCACATTTAGAGGCGATGGCGCGAGCTGTGTTGATGTTGTCCCCGGTAACCATGCGCACGGTGATGCCAGCGCGCTGGCACCTCTTAATGGCATCTGGGACCTGAGGTGAAACAAAACAGCCAAATGAGTCAAGGTCTAGAATCTAGAGTCCCTTCAGAGTTCCTTTTGCATAAACAAATAACAGGGCTAAGATTATAATCAAAAGTCAAGTCAAATCTATTTTAAGAGAGACCAGTTCTTGAAAGGACTGAATAATGACCCTGGTCTCCTAGCTCCTGGTGAGCTAGCATATATGATCATCGCACACTGAAATGCCCAGGGAAGCATTTGTTCTCAATGTCGAACGTGATACGCTCGAGTGTGCTAGCTCTTTTGGTGCTTAGGCTTTGTGCCTGTTTTCATCACTGTATCTTCCTGGCGGAATAACCCAAATCCGCCTCGTGGGTTCATCCAGTCAGCGCTTCATACCTCAAGCCGGACAGGGTCCTCGATGCCCACCACACAGAGGCAGGTGAGGCCGGTGAGGATGTCATTCTCGTTGTCCCAGTCGGGCTCTCCGTCCGCCGGGGGGAAGTCTCTGTAGGCCAGGCAGATGGTCCGGAGGCCCTCGGAGGCCATGGGCTCGATCACCGTCTTCACCATGTCATCTCTGTCCCGGGGCTTGAAGACCTTGGACTCCCCGCTGGCGACCAGGATCCTGCAGCACCTGGGAAGGGCCACAACGAGTCCTGTTAGCCTGACGTGGTCCTGCGTGTGTTGCGTGGTGTGTTGGATAATATACGATGTGTCATGTGTAGTGTGTTGGATTGTGTAATGTTTCGTATTGTGTGATGGGGTTAGGTGTAATGTATTGCTTTGCATCGTATGACTTGTTATGTATTCCACTAATGTGAATGTAGTGTGAATAGTATGGAGATTTTTTAGGCATAAAAAAAGACATTTCAAAAGGGTCCTTCAAACCCAAGTCTAAAGGTAGTAAGAGAATGCTATCACCGTTAGTCTAGATATTTCAGTTCAGTTCGAACCTGACAGTATCAACAGCAGAGTTATAAACAGAGTCTCAACAGAGGAAGAGCAGGCGTACTTCTTGAGCAGGATCTCGGACGCTCCTTTGCTGAACATGGTGTAGCTGCCGTCTGCGTTCTTCAACACAGTGCTCATGGACTTCCTGACAGAGTTGAAGGTGTAGACTTTGTAGAGCTTCTCCTCGGGGATCTGGTTGCGGATGGTCTGGTAGTCTCGCCGCAGGTCCAGGGCGAAGCCCAGCAAGGCACATTCGGTCTTGTTGCCCACCTGGCGCGGTAGACCGCCGTCCTTCTCTGGAGGCTGAGGACGCAACGCTGGGTTAGAGACGGAAGGACAACTTCGGATACTGAGACGTCACAAAAGGTTGTGTCACCGACAGATTGAGATGCCATCTCTACAGTCTACACAGACCTCCTCAGTGCCTTACGCTACCCAGGCTAAAGCACAAGTCTTCATAGTAGCTATGTGAGGTGTTGATCGGTTGTATTTATTGATATGTTATTTCACGTATCAGTAGGCAGTATGAAATGAAAGAGTAACACATAACACATCCAATGCGACATACGGCACAGGGGGTATTTGAACCTACCAACTCTTGATCTGCAGTCAATTGCTCTAACCACTGAGCTATACCTTATCCCAAATTAGGATATCTTAAACTGAGAGAAACACTGATATACTTTATTGCATGGACATGAATCATGATGACTAAATGACTCACCATGATATTGGTGGTGTAAGCGCAGTTGATCCCTATCCCCTTGATGAGCAGGTCCAGGATGTTGGTTGGTATGAGGTCTGGCTCCGGAACCTTCCGGTAGTGTCTGTCCCCGAGGAAGGCCTGGACCACCGTCATCCTGTTCATGGTCAAGGTGCCCGTCTTGTCTGAGCAGATGGCGGTGGCGTTGCCCATGGTCTCACAGGCATCCAGGTGCCTCACCAGATTGTTGTCTTTCATCATTTTCTGAGGAATAAATAACAATGTGGTCATGGACACACATTTACAGAGGTAACAAGCCACTAAAACAACATAAAGCTTGTGCGATTTCGACCAGAATGTGCCATTTGGCAGACCTTGACGGAGTAGGCGAGCGAGATGGTGACGGCGAGGGGAAGCCCCTCAGGCACAGCGACCACCAGCACGGTGACGCCGATGATGAAGAACTTGACAAAGAACTGGATGTAGACGGGAGTGCACTCCTTGATCCACGGCAGGCCCTGGATCCAGAAGGTGTCCAGCATGAACAGAGAGATCAGGATGATGACCGTGAGCCCCGACATGAACAGGCCTGGAAGACACAGAATGAAGTCATCCCGAAATGAGTACCATATGAACATATATGAATATGTATACGTTTAGCGGGCATTTGAATCACAAGTGACATACAAGGGGGATGTGAACCTGCAACCTCTCGATCTGCAAGTCAAATGTTCTGCTACTGAGCTATACATATCCTCCCCCAATTTCATGGATATATCTTTTTTTTAAAGAGCACACTTTTCTGAAGTGAAAGTCGATGTACTATGTAGCCATATGCCAGAGAGACATACACAGATGCTGTGACTGCAGCTATTTCAACTCTTTAGGGGAAGTAGTAAAAGAGTTGCCAGTTGACAGTCGACATTGAAAGTCAGGGGAGAAAAACCAAATACATGTAAATTAGATTTGAATAGCTCACCGCCCCCCCCCACAAGAATACTCCAGAAGCAGTGTGTGGGTCATACCTGCTTTGCCGATCTGCACGGCAAGCTTGGTTAGTTTCCCCTGAAGGACCGACTTCTCCTTCTTTGGTAGGTTGGCCTTCTTCTTCTCCCCCCCTTCTCCATCCTCGCTGTTGAGGGGCTGCATTTCCACGGCCGCACCATCCTGAGACTTGCCTGTCGGGAATGAGGAAACTGCATAAACACTAAGACAGGCGACATCTAACAACACTTCTAGCAGTTCAACTTCTGACGGTTGTTAGAGCATTCAAGACAAAAGGTGTCGAGGCTTTTGAAATTGAATGAATGAATTGATCTGTGATCCTTGATCATTTACTTTGGGGATACCGTTTCTTTTAGTCATACTCTGTGAATACAGTTTCTGAACGTCCGTACAGAGCCCAGATGATAAAACGCTTGACAACTAGGAGGGGGGGATCAAGAAGAGACCACCACACCTGCAGACAGAGGCAGGGCAGCAACAGGTCGGGCGTATATCTAACTACGAACCACGAAATGGAAGTGAACCAGCACTGTGCTGTGAGATCATAGGTCGAAGAACAGGAGGCTGTATGGAAATGGATGGGGGGAGCTCCACTAAGGGATCCACCACACTCTGTGAGCGTTTGGCACACGCCAATAATCCTACTCAGGGATTTCTTGGCAGCGGTTCTTTACTACAAGCCAATCTAACCGCCATCATCCCAAAACATGACCCGCTCTTCCGTGTCCCGAACGCGCACGCACGATCGATTCATATCGCACTCTCCGGATGCGTTAGGGAGCGAGGGACTCGCAGAAGCGGGGTGTTGTTGCATGTCGAGGCATGCATATGATGTGTGTGTGTGCGTGTGGACTAGTATGTGTGCAAGTGTGCTGATCCGAGTACAGTAAATTAGGTTGTTAAGGAAGAAAGGCAGGCAGGGGGAAAAGGCAGCTGCCAAGCTTAAGGCCTGTAATCTCCTTGGTCCTAATCACCATGAACGGAGTCAAGAGCACCTGCTGCCTGGGCCACAGGGACGTACACATGACCATATGGCTACACAGGCGCATGCTGAAGACAGTCACCATATGGCACCCGGCCGCACTCACCTCGCATAGACCGCCACAGAGTTAGCGCTGTTGGTAAACAAGCGCACTTGACGCTCACACAAAGGGAAATGGGTCCCTGCACACATCCCCCATAACGGCCAACGAGCACCGAGCCTGTCGGCTGAGAAAGGTACGTCGCAAAAGACGAACTTCATGCAAACGGAGATTAGAGGAACGCCCGTCTATCATGTCATATCGTGGATATTAGCGCATGGGAAGAGGAAATGGTTTCCTCTTTATGCGTTTATTCAGCAGATGCTTTTAGCCAAATTGCATGTGAAGCTGCAAACTCTAGATTTGCAGTCAAATGCTCAACTGCTGAGCTATAAGCCTCCTCTTCCTATCCCTTGTCACCATGACATTATAGAAGATACCTTTAAACCTGCATGATTGATACATACATGCCAGACCAACAATGACAAAATAAGTCAGACTTTGCAGCCATCCAAGCAACTAAACAAACCAACCGACACTAAAATAAAATAAGTAAATAAATTGTCATATAGTTGGAATTAATTTGTTTGCATTTATTCTGGTGCATGCTGCACAGCAATGTTTAATAAGTTATAGATCAAAGATGCTCTTCATAATGAAAAACATAATTCAAGTAGAGTACAGCCACCGAGGTTTGATGAGTCATATAAATACACGCACTGTCTTTGGAAGCATTCAATATAGGTCAGAGTCAATAATGAGATTTATCTTACCTTTTTTTCCTTTGTCGTCTTTCTTATCTGTGGAGTTAAAAGAGACACTTGACTCAGTCTATTACACACCAATCTGTTTTACCTGAATGTAAATCTGTGAGTCTTAATTTGAGTGCAGCGAGGGAATTAAATTTGATTTGTTACAGTGAAGTTATCTTGTACATGAACACGGGGGGGTGGACAATGATTAAATGTCAACCTTAACATCACCTTTCCCTTGATACACACACTTTGGGCCTTGTTGACCTGACTGCAGACTTATCGGTATTATTCTTAATAATATTCCTAATGACTTTACAAGTGGCAGTTGAATAACTCTGAACAAAGCATCAGAATTATACATACAAAAACAATGCCTTATGTTTGGAGTGATGGTATGCTGACCCCAGACATGTCACAATCATCGACGTAGAACAGATACATACAGAATATATCCATTCAGAAGATGAACCAAAAGCATGATGTTGATACTCAATAGTTCTCATGAATTATGTTTTTAAACGTATTAATAATTATGTTGGATAAAACGCTACATCTTACTGTTTTTCACGGAGGCCAAACCGCTTCAAGTAAAAGGATTGGATGGGACGTGTGTGTAATATAGAACTGCACTATGCATAGAATGTCCTATGATTTAATATCAGTCAAGACGATTGTCACAGTGACAATACAGTAAGTCTTAATGGGAAAAAAACACACAGTACCATTTTTTCTTAACACTACTCTCCACATACTTTTCTTGTCCTTTTTGCCTTTCTTTCCCTTCTCCTCCTTCTTTTTCTTCTCCTTTTCTTTCTTCTTTTCCTCCTTCTCCTTCTTTTTCCGTTCCTTCTCAGCCTTCTCCTCTTCGTCGTCCTCCTCATCGTCTCCGCTGGCTCCGAGCAGGGTGAAAATGATGCCCGTCTGGGAGTTCACACCCACCGCTGTGACCAGCATTTTTCCGGAACCTTCCATGACATGAGTGCCTGAGAAAAATGTAACACAGAAAGGGTGGGGGGGGGAGGGGGGTGAGAGAGGGGGGGGATGGATGGGAGGGGGAGAGAGCGAATGGGTGAGTAAAGGAGTGAGTGAGTGATTGGTCAGGAAAGCGAGTGAGAAACCAGTAGTGCACTTATTTAACCATCGAACCCAGTTCAATGGTTGGTCAGAAGAAAGAGAGAGTGTGGAGTCAGGGCCTTACGGTGCCTTCCCAAGCGACTATCTACAGGCGAGAAAAACAGCTGCCTGGCTCCATTATCATCTCTGTCTGAGAGACCAGAGGGAGTCCGATGTACAGTGGTAAACAATGGGATCACAGCAGGGATAATGATCTAAAAGGAGGTTACAATGATCTAAGCGCAGGTTCCATAAGATTGGATCTGGGCAAACTAATCGGTCTTATCACACGAGAAATGTTTGCTGAAACCTAACAGCGAAACAGTAAAGGTGACATGTCTTAAAATGCACTTTAAAATGGTGTCATACTGGTTTGTCTGAGTGTGCTGGCATTGCTGAAAATGCTGGAACCTTCATACCCATTAAATGTGTTGCTCACCTACCAAAATAGAACATGGGGCTTAAGTATGAGGTTTCAGTGAAACCTTGACAAAATGATGACACATAAAATGATGAGAGGGGTGGGAGATTGGGAGTGGGTGCTTTTCAATACCTGACAGCAGCATTGGGTCTCTGTCCAAAGTCTTTTTGACATGATCCGACTCCCCTGTGAGAGAACTCTCATCAATCTTTAAGTCGTTGCCCTGGATGAGAACACCATCCGCGGGAAGGAGATCACCTGGAAGCACACGCATTCAGGATGAACAAAGACATGGCCATTAATAAAAAAAATTTGAGATGATTCCAGTACATTGCAGACGATAAGACTAAGATACACGCACGTTTTACTGTTCACGACAGACAACTAAATGTCACGACAGGTAAATCAATTTCTATGAAACCGCATGTATATTTCCTGTCAGGCGCGAGAGAGTGTGTGTGCCTCTCCCCCCCCTGCCTCTACGTGAATAGTGTTTGGTTTACGTACAAACAGTTCTTGGGCCTTAGTTACCATATTTGATCTGCGCCACATCTCCGACCACAATGTCGGCCACGGGGATCTGGATGACCTGTCCGCCGCGCACCACGGTGAACCTCTGCTCCTGCTCTATGCGGCTCTGCAGCCCTCGGAACTGCTTCTCCTTCGACCAATCGTTGAAGGCCGTCACCAGCACCACGCACACCACCGACAGGAGGATGGCGGCACCTTCGATCCAGCCCGTGTCCGCCTCGCCCTCTTCCTCACCTCCTCCCGCCGCATTCCCGCAATCTGGTGCGGACAGACGACAACCATGAGCACGGCAGTCTTTTTCCCCGAAAAAAGCTTGTTTTGTTATTTCCCCTGTTTTGACTTGAACAGGGTTTGTTAGATTAGGCTTGACATGTGGCTGGGTCTGCTCTCCTTGGTGTTTGAGAACACAGGATATTCCAAAATGGCACAACTGGTGTTGAGTGTTGGGGGGTTCATTTGTGTTATAAGGACCATGGTGATGCAGGTTAAATGTTTGTTTTTTTACTGTTAAAAGTGAGAAGACGCTTGTTTTCTGACGTTGACACCCGCCTCTTTACGTGGCCTTGATGTGTAAATCCGCTCACCAGCTCAGAGGAAGTTCACTACCCACAAGAACTACCGGACAATGCTGTTTGAAACTAGACTGTTCATCCAAGTGTATCAGAGAATCAAAAAAGGCCTCTAACCATAGGTCACTGTAAATACGTATATTCACAACATGAGTGAAATTAAACTGGTCATTTTATTTTAAACCATGTTTAGGTCAATAAGGTCACGGCCCTTTCAGATTACACAATAACAAGGCAAAACAAGGATAAAACTGTAGAACTACAGCCGGATTAAATTACATGGGTTTTCTTCGGTCTGCACTGAGTTCTTACAACCACATGTCACACAGATTTCCATGTATCAGTCCAATCTCTAATGGCCAGTGACTGTGCAGACCACCATGGAAAACCAAAGCTTGCTATCTACTTGACTCATTGCAGGAAATATTGAAATACATTCATCAAATGATGAATACGTTTAACAGAATGATGGAACTTGAAATCAAATAGAATTAAAAAATGCATTCACATGTGGCCTAACAGCGTAACAGAAAGCAAACACACGAGCAGATACTTACTTTCTCTTTCGGCATCTGGAGGTCTGTAAAAAGAAAGGCCTAATGATACAATGGCTGCCACCTCAAGGATGATTAGTGTCACATCTTGCAATGCTTCCCACACTAATTGGAGAAAGGTTTTTGGCTTTTTGGGAGGTATAAGGTTTTGTCCAAATTCTTCTTTTCTCCTCTCAATGTCCTCAGCGTGCCCTCCTAAGCCTGGGGGGAGACAGGAAACACAAATCAACATCTGTTGGGCTTTTCTATTTTTTCTATTTTTTTCGACAATTCAGTGTCTCTAAAAGCAATGCTCTATAGGAGTTGGGTTTACAATTGTCATTGTGCGTCACCTTTAGAGCCTTCTCTGATTAATGGAGACAAAAAATTGCTTATAAAATGTACAGTTTTTACTAAAGCGTAAACACATGTTTACTCCACGGCCAAAGATGACTGTAGCAATGATGAAGTGCATGAGCCTGCTGCGAGTGAAGAGGAGCATGACTCCAGTCAGAGAGCCGCCCTGATGTCCGCAGGCTTCACATTAGAAAGGATCAGAAAAACAAACACAGCTAATCACCCCTGACAGCTCCTGTTGCTGCTGATCAGCGGGTGTGCTCATGCTGTCTCAACTCATCTGAAAAGTGACAGGAAGAATGGGCCTCTGCTATACAGCTCTGAGAAAATATCAGTCAATGAAATGCTGCATACTAAATTCTTTTTTTTGTGTTTTACAAGGGTTAAAATAGCACATTGGTCAACCTTAGATGCACAAAATCCCGAGGCAGTTTTTGTACTTTTGGCAAAGGGTAATCCAAATATCAACAGACCATAGAAAGTGCAGTGCATGAATGATTCATTTGAGGATTTCTAAGCAACATCCTTCTTGTCAAATCCTTCCCCGTTTCTGGTATTAAAAAATGATGTCATGCAAGTTTGCAGCTAAACATTACAGACAGAATTTATAACAGAATCAGGTTTTTTCCTGAACTCGAAAGTGCTAAAGTCAATAGTTCAATACCATAGTCTGAAACTACACATAGCTTTGTCTTGGCAACAGGAAGATGACACAGAGGCTGTCACTGAATGCGTGCTGACATAAAACAGCCAATCCACTTGCTGCTGTTGGTGTAAACATGATGTGTATGACTGATGTGCACAGTAGAAAACAGGGAGACAAAAAAAGAGTTCCAAACGACATGTCATTCAATAGCACAGAACCTTGACAGCTGACAAATAACCCTCATACAGTCTGAAGTGCACCATGGATGTTTCTCTATAGTGCCCCAAAAAATAATCTATAGCTCTGTTTGACTGCAAAGCACTATCATTCACAGCAACAGTGGGCGTGCACACACTACAATCTGTTAACCGTGCACCCCTGCAAGATCAGATCTCTCAGATCAAAATGTTCAATATATGAGTGTAGATAGATATTAGTGTCTCTTTGCTCAGTGCCATATCGACTTCAATATAGCTACAGACCTGCCACTGTCAAAAGAAGTCATTAAAGTGCAATCATTCAAAGTCTACTGCAAAGTCTCAGTGGATTAATGGAGAAGGCAGTAAACGGTGAGCAACACAGCAGATGGTCAACAACATTTGGAATGTTTTTACAAAGCACCAATAATTTCTGTCACAAATATTAAGACAAATTTAACTATGAAGGTAGATAACTAGATAGATGGGAGATAGATAGAAAGACTTAATACTTTATAATCCCATGGGGAAATTCAGGTATCTATGTAACTATGACCTTGGACTCTGATTTATAGGCCCAGTTTCCTAGCCATGGATTAATCGAGACTAAAAGCATTTTCAATGGAGATCTTCATTAAATTGTTCTCTTACTTTAGGACTAGGCTTAATCCATGTCTGGGAAACTGGGCCATAGTGTTATTGCGGACTCCCATGAAAGCAGCACAAATTAAGAAACCTCAGTATACAATGGAAGGAGAGGTCTGCTTTCTATTTCAACCTCATGAAATAAGATGCAGTTTGAGTGACTCATTGCTCACTCTCTCTCTGTGACAAACAGCAGGTTCAGGTTCCTCTGACCTGTTGAGTTGGGTTAGTATGCTTATTCCTTCTAAATCCTGCTTAACCATGTCGTTCCATCCAGCACTTTAAACTCCTATTCAAACTGTAGAAGCCACACCAGCGTTTTGGCTTTGACCTATCGTCTAAACAAGACTAGCGAGCTTCTCATGTGTTGGGTCAATGCGCTTTGAGCATAAAAAAAGCACGCACACAGAATCAGAGATGTGTTCAAAGGCGGACGATGGGGGGGGGTGGGGGTGGGGGGGGCGGGACGTTACACAAGCGTGACAGATTAGTCCTGAACCGAGCAATCAACTGCCATGCTTGGCGGTTTAAGGTGAGTGGGATTACCTAAGGTAAATCAATCTGCCCCCACCTGTCGACACTGAGTTATAGTCAAGCTGTGCTGGTTTTCTTTATTTGTCGGTCTAATGGATTTTCCTATGTAGTCAAGCTGCTAGTGACATTTTAATGCTCTTTGTCAGTAATGTCTCTGTGGGTGAGTCATAAATGTTTGTTGTGGTGGTAGTGGTGTGGTGGGGTGGGACAGGAAGTGATGCGGGTGAAATGCTAAAGGTGTTTATTGAGTGTGCATGAGGGGCACGGTGAATGAATGAATAAATAATGGAAGGCAAATGTCAAAGGACGGAATGGGATACAGAGTGGAAAAGAGCTGTCCTAACCAAAACATTCCGGACTCATTCCGGAAAAGCCTAGCTGATGGAGATATGTACTACAACTTAATATTCAACTCAAAGCTAAAATATGTGGCTATTAAAATATGTGATTTTATACACGAGGACAGTGTATCTCCCGTAACATAACATTTCAAGGTTGTGAGTTTTCTCAGACAGTTTTCACAGACAGACGTTGAGGAAAGAGTGGAGACAAATGGGTTGGCTGAGGGACAACATATTGAGAGCATGTAATGCAGCCTTGTAAATTCCTGCTTCATTGCATGAGGCACCCATTGCTACCCTGTAAGATCTACATATGTATCGCCTACAGATACAGTACTGTAAATGTAAGGCCTACAGTATGTTTGACAGTTAAGGTTGGTCATACGGTGCTAATCTGTGGGCATCTGTGTAGCCCTTTGTAGCATTGCCTTTAAGAAGGCTATATTTATTGTATGAATAAAGTTTGATTTGGATTGGATTTAGATAGATGTTAGGCCTACATTATCATGACATTGCTCCCCTAAAATAGCTCAGAGGCACACATTTGAGACAGGCAAAACACTGGGTATTAAACATGCCAGAGGGTACAGGAATAAGGGAGGGGGACTTGTGTGGAATTACTGATTACTCTCTGTTTACTGATGAACTAATATGAAGTATGAAAAGAAGAACAGTATCTTAGTCAGAGACCTCGCAAAAGCACTACTGGATTGATTTTCAATCATTTGTGAAGATCTTCCCCTTATCGATTGAAAACATTTATTTTAATACTTGAACTAGAAACGGGTATAATAATGTGTGTCTCTCCTGGTATGGGTGTGTTGAACGGCCAGAGTCTGGTAAGAAACACGACTTACTGGAAGGAGCATGGATGGTGTGGTTCGCTATAAAGATATATTCAGCTGGTTGGATATAGATACTACTACATTTATGTAACTCTATGGCCCAGTTTCCCAGACATGGACACGGATTGACCTCGTCCTAGACTAAAAACTGTGCCAACATTTTTTTCTGCTTTAACAGCGTTGAAAATAGGAACGATGTTAAAGCTGTCGCCTCAATGGTTTTAGATGTTCACAAATCTTAGAGAGGTTAGATTTATTCAAAAGGAGTGTGAATAAAAGTCATGTTTCATTTGGTACATTTCCTGGGAACAAATTATTCAGCAACTGAGTGAAACATCCATATAGCACTGACATCCATCAAGACTCTGTTTCAGCATCAACAGTGGTTAGGTTCACATGATCTTGTTTTAAATGAATCAAGTGTGGTACCTTCGTGAGAGAGAGAGAGAGAGAGAGAGAGAGAGAGAGAGAGAGAGAGAGGGAGGAAACAAATACAAGAGAGAGGAGAGAGTAGGAGAGAGAGGGCGAGAGCAATGGAAATGTGCTGTTTAATCTGGGATCACATTCACAATCCGTTCCCATCCCCCAACAGTTCAAAAAAGGTCACTGAAGTAATTACGCAGAATGACAACTGGGCTGTACCTGTACCCCAACCAGGCCTGACTACCGGTATTGTCACTTCTGAATATATACGGATATATTCTATTACCACAATGATTACGTGGCAATGACAGACAGTAAATCCCAACCCATCAGAAGACTATATTTAAAACGTATACGATCTGTAAGGATTTTGTGTTGAATGACATCCAGGTCAGTCCAATTACACGACACCTGGAGTGAATCATCATTGTTCCACGTTTTTACCATCACTGACACAGTCTGTCTACTCAAACTGTAATTCGCATATAAAACCACATCAATCTACTCACTATAAAATGACATGAGCAATACCACTCAACAGGGAGATGTCAAGCTGTATAAAATGTGTAATTTCTTCATAACTAATGGTCCAGTCTAATGTCATATTTATGCTCTTTTCCCACTTAGAGTAAAATTCTGTGTTGCTACGACTACAATTTAAGAAGCAGCTATCCTGAAAACTTATGTAAGCATGGCTGCATTAAATCCTCATTTTGTATCCCTTGAATGTTCGTACGGCTTCACCACATTGATGGACTCAATTAGAAACACATCATTTCAAGTGTATCACCTTTGCATGAAAAGCATCAGTAACCCATTGTACATTTAGGATTAAAACGTCTGCTGGATTTCCATCCTTCCTTGCTTAGAGGCTGAAGTCCTCTCTCTGTCACAGAACCCCGCACATCCAAAATACATTAATAACCTCTGACATGTGTCACCCTAGGCGGTTATGTTGTGTGAAAAGCAACAGTTTCCCCCCAGTGTATAAGAAGTGACAGACAGCCCCCACGGTGTGGAATACTTGGGGCCTGAACACTCAATCTGTTCCAATCGTTCAGAGACTCTGCTCAATCACAGAGTACTCAAGAAGATGCCCATCTTTTGAAAACTTTATCAAAGGAGCTATTATCCGGACGTCATCCAGATAATAGCAGGGTTGTTATAAACCATGAATGCTAGAACGTGGCATGAATGTGGATGTTCCGTCTTTGTCTTGACAACAAACCTACAGCAGTTGCTTTCAACATCCATCACATACTAAAGATATGAAGTAAATGATCCAATAAGATATTTCAGTAAATGTGGTGTAATAATTGTGGTTATTAGTGATCAATTGAACGGACAAAATAGAGCTCAAAGGACTCGTTTAAAGACTCAAATAACCAGAAGATTGAAATGTAAGTGAAATATCATATTTACCATCCACGGGCGATGTCCGTAGCCTGGAACATAGTCCTTGGACATCTCCATAGCATTCCTGGATTCTAGTTATTCCCTCTGCTCCTCGGACCTCCATGAGGGAGCGCAAATCTTTGAGCGAGACGCTAAAATCTCCATCGTGATTGGCCTCGGCATGCCGGCCTCGCTTCGAACCACGAAATGAGTTGTTGGCCATGTTTCCTCTGGGGCACGCCACACAAGAGGGGGTGGTGGTGGTGGTTAGAGAGGCTTTTGAAAAAAAAGGCGAGTTAAGTCCTCAGTGGTAAAAATACGGTATTTCCCATAAACGGGTTTAATTCCTCAGGGATAGACATCACACTGGGAGCGTGACTTAGACACGTAAAAAGCCATCTTCAATTGATCCCTGTATGCCCACTCTCGCATTTTGGCTGCTGATTCTGGCAGATGTCCTCTGCAGTTATAAAGGCTATATCTGGAAAAGGAAAACAAAAACAGTTAGTCAACTGTACTACTCAACTGTACTTACAAGCTCAATTAAGATTCAGGTTCAAGAAAACACTGTCATTGACTGAACATAACATTTGGTGTAGACATGAATAACCACATTGATATCTGTTATTATTTGGTTCGTAACAGTTTAAATTGGGATTTACATGAACGCGAATTAGTCCCAAACTCTGTAGGAAGGGGAATGAAGATGTCTTTCAAGAAATCACTGGAACCACTTACTCTTTCTTACTCACATATATGGTCATTTGTGACCGTGCACATACTCCATTCAACCCTTGCATTTTATTTTGTCATAATGACTCAAAATTCAGTCAAACCAAACCAATGCCACACAGCAACATCACACACATAAACATATTCAGTATCTACCTCCCAAATAAAGTAGGATTTAGCCTGTAGACAAAGCTCAAGTGTCAACTCAGTTAATATATCAATCATGAGTAAGTCAATTTTGGGGGGTGATTTGTTTGTTTTGAGGCTAGCCCATTTAACACTTGTCCTCACTGGCCAGTAAACTGAGTGACAACCTGTTTGTACAGGAAGTCAAGGAGAGGGAATTCTGACATGTCCGGTTAGGACATGAAAGGCTAAAATTAGCAGTTGCATAAAATTGGCATGGCCCTGGAGAGATAAATTCATGGCAAGGACATGCTTTGCTTTTTATAGGTTGGTCAATTTAAATAATAATTTAAATAATGTACAGACAGTTTAATTACTCAAACCATCACTGTAAAGTCTGAGGATGAGTGCAGATTTAGAAACAGGTCTAAAAATAGCGCATGCAGGCTTCATTTGTTTTTCTTAAAAGCAGAATTTAAAAAACACGTGGCTTCGACTATCCAAAACCACATGTGCATTTTACAAAGGCATATGTGTGAGTTATTCAACCTAAACATTGATTAAAGGGTCGAAAAGTAACAATGAGTCTATTAAATCCAAAGGGAATTTGATGGAGGTACTGGGGCTGTTTTAAAAGCCCGGATTTAAAAGAGACCAGCAAAACTAGGAAGGCAGAATCATTCCTACTGCTTCTGCTTCATAGCGCGCTTTCATACACATTTTCCTCGTCTGTGGATGAGAATTATAATCTCATGGATTGACAACGCACAAACGCATAGTTTGTACAGTTTAATTTACAATGGTATCGTATAAGCAGAACCAGTTTCAGCCGTCCACAACGTTCAAGATCCATCACATTAAACATTTAGGGTGATATGTACGGAACACAATTATTCTAGCACTGACTGACTGTGAACAGAGGTTGTACTTACAAGAAATACCCCCATCCCCCTTCCCAACGCAACAGGAGGTATATGCCGGTACAACTGTCAGCCCGGTTAGGGCAGGCAGCGTCTTCCCAAAAGAAACATCGCACCTACAGAGTTTCTATCAGATTTTCAGGTGGGTGTCCAGATAGTTAACCTTTCCAGGTCTAAAAACAAAATAGCGGTACTTCCCTTGAAATTATGGTTTGACCTTCATCGCACACACACTCACCCGACGCAGGCTTCATTAGAGGAAAAAGGCAGGCTAAATGATTATCTCAGGAAAGCCTCTTGCTTAATCTAATTAGGCAATCTGTGGCATTGGTGCGTTGCACATCCACCGCTTGCTTCTCCTGAGAGACGCTCACTGACGGGGAAGAAGCAGGCGCAGTGAAGAGAACTGAGGAAAAACTCTGTCGCCGTTCACTCGGCTGTGCTCTGCCGGCGGGGCGTTTGCATCTGAAAATGTGCAGCTTGGAGCGCAGTTGTCCTACTGCATAAGGAGGATTCCATTTGATGAATTTCTTAGAATTACTATCAGGGAACGTACCATGTTATGAGGGGACCGGGGGGGTGATAAAACACGGCGTTTAATACCCGTGACGTCAGATACAGGCACTGGACTGTACTTGTTTTTACATAATAACTTAGATAAAAGTATTGGATATTCCACTGTTTGACCTGTAGGTTATTATGAAACTGGGTAAAAGTGTGTGGTTAGATATGAAATACAATCTTAATTCCCCCTTCTTTGTTAAAACCTCTGCCAGTAGATCAAACTGTCAATTTGAGGTAGGGAACAGTGACTATCCTAAATATTACAGACCAACAGATGGGAAGCTTTTTAAACACCTTAGTTTGGCACTGGATTCCTTTACAGACGGGCTGTACAGGAAGACAATAATGTATAATGCTGACAAACAAAGCAACCTATTGGTTAGGATATTTCAAGGGCTGTTTACCCTAAGCATAATGTCAACAGGACACTTTGTTCCCAAAACAACATAGTCCTATCTAGTGTAGTTTATGTGAGAAACCCCGGCAGACTAGCTGTATCAGCGGATCAAAAGAGAGACCCTGAGAGATCAACAAAGAAATCTGCTCAATAAGAATGGATTAGGCAATGGATGTAATCATCTCATAATGCTACTTTTGGTGACAATTAGAACCCATGTTAAATTAAAATTGAATGTAAAAAGAATGGCAAAAGGCTTTTGTCTAGTTTACAAAGTTTATTAAGATGGCATTAATATCAAGGATTCGGGATGCTTAAATGGGATTATTTGGAAATGCGCTCTTCAAAAAAGGCTGCTAAAGTGGTTCAAAAGTGTGACAAACCCTGATCATTAAACACTATTGTTGACCTTAGTTACAATCAGATAACTTCACTTCCTGTGACCTTGTGCCATCAGTTATTTAGAGTTAGAGTGTTATTAACCATCTCTGTTCAACAACAATGGCAGTAGATTGAAATTATTTTGTGACACATTGATTCAGTAAATTCCTCCCTGAAATACTAGCTTGCTAATATATGCAAATGTTGCCTGCAAGGCAAAACTATTAACATAAGATAACAACCCAGTAACGCTTGATTTTTGCCTCAAAAGGTCTCTAATAGAACACTGCTCAGAGGAACTGTGTGAGATTCCATGATGCAGGTGACTGTTCTGTTCCCTTACTCACCCAACTCTCCAAACTGAACTCTGCCAGTGCCCTCTAATTTTGTGTTTCTATGGAAACCACAGAAAGTCCTAGTAAAGGTGAGTACAAACCAAAAGTGAGTATGGGATCAATTATCCTTTTCAATGTCCTTGATACTGAATCTAGAATGACTAAACACAACTGCAGAACTGTGTGTGTGTTTGCGCGTGTTTTGTGTTTGCGTGAATGCATTTGTGTGTATGTGTTTGTGTATGTGAAGTTGCTGTAGTGGATCTCTGTGTGTGCTCTTGATTTGATGAGGATTACTATCAGCCTGATTGCTGCATTAAGGATGAGAAATTGATTCAACATCAAAGAATACTCGTAGGAGGAAGTCAAGCTCTCCACAGCATCAAAAGCAACAGGAAGTTCTCCTAAATGGAAATTGGTAAATGGATTTGTGCTGGAAAGGTCAGTTTAAGTTATGAGATGGTCTAGTCTCCATCTGTGACCCTTTTCCCAATCACTGAAGTATGTTTTGGGATGTGAATACAATATTAATCAAGCAATGCTGTAATCCATGAAGTGTGATCTTTTTATATTAAAACAATGCAATGTGCATGAGAAACGTACATGAGAAATATACTGTACCTATAGAAATACACAAATATGATGGCAGTTCAGGACAGGTGCAGGTGAGTTGATGTTTGTGCTTTGGCATGCTTTGGGATTAAACTTTTCAGACACAGAGGGTTTCGTGTTGAACTCCAGAAGAAGTAAAAGAGCAAGACAGGTAAGAGATAAGACATATTCACTGTGAAAAGTCCTGACATGCACAAATGTCCTGTACTGCGCATGCCTCTGTCTGTACAGCATGTCATCCAGATGTGTTTAACAGATAAAACCAGTGCAGTGCCGCAAAGCAAACTGGTTGGGAATAGCAGAACTTTCACCATCCATGTTTAAGATGTTCATTTATTTGATGAACAACAACATCAAAACAAGAGCATTGGCATTTGTGCAAAAACATGGGCAGGCAGCTGTTCTGAAACCAGCTCGGAGCAACAGCAAATACTTGTTTGTTTGGGTATTTCTTTAGATATTAGAGAATTATCTCTTATTTAAATGCCTATTTATTGATGAGATCGAGGCCTAGATCACCAACCAGAATAATCTGTAAAATCATGTTAGGCACTAAGATGTTGTTTGGGGTGGTCCTTCATAGAATTCGGTCTGTTATAGTGTCCCATGTTTATATGCTTAAATGCTTTGACACAAACAGTCAACACTCAAAATGCCATTCAGCTACCCAACAGTATTATTATTTGATTATTTAAGATTACCATGGCAACCTCTACATACTGTTTAACTTTTAAATTAAAAAACCCACCAGACAGTAAATGCTTGTCTATTTCGAATCAGATGGCAACATTTGAAGCCTTGTCATGCTTGCTGTGGTTCCATATATGGTTAATCTCAATATGGTGGCGCTGGCCTTATCACTCTCTCACAAGCACCATGAGTCAGAGAAGGGGATGATAACCCACTTTGTCACAAAACAGATTGTGTATCTGTGTGTTTGTGTATGTGTGAGAAGCACACAGAAAAAGAGAGAGAGAGGAATGTCCATTGTATTACAAAAACATTCAATTAAATAAATACATGGATGGTGAAAGAGATAATATGGCCTTAAAATCCCTTTCCAAAGCTCCTAGACTGGGTCATGTGGGACTCAAATACAAAATCCTGACAAATTCCTGAACTTGACAACAAATTGTCTCCTAAACAAGCTGGAACTCAAGCATCAGGACCTCCAACAGAGTACATGTGACTGACAGGTTGATGGAAAAAAGGCGGAGTCACTTACAGGTAAGTCACAGCAGGAAGTGGCGGCAAGGCGGGACTTAAGAGGAGACGAAAACCGACCATGCCATTCCAGAAGATGTCCTCGGTCCTACACACACACACACACACTCATACTCACTAAAGAGAATGTCTGGTGTACTGTACCCCAGCCTCCACACACAGCCTCCCTCCTGTACAACCGTAGCACGCGAGTACGGCGCTTAACTCCGATTGCTCCGTCTCAGGGACGGTAGAGAGCATGACCTCACCGAAACAGGATTAGCTATAAATAGCCAAGCCTATCCGCTGGGAGCTCCAGCTGGTGGCACTGTGTGCTCGGCCTTTCCTGCGTGGCGAAGGTGTGGTCTGGTGGATGCTGCCTGGACGCTAGCCTCTGGCTCGCTGGTGCTCCAGCATAAAACCCCTAAACCTCCCCTCCAAACACACACACATACACACAACCCTACCCCCTCCCCAAGGCCCTTGAGAGACCAGCAGCTTTGGGGGAGGGGTTCAGCATAAGCCCCGCCCCTCCTCCCTCTTCTCTGACAAGGGCCCCCACCTCCCTCGGCTCGGCTAGCCCAGACACCCCCTCAGCTCTCCCCCCAGCCCAGGCCCAGTTCACCCTGAACCTTGAACCGAAAGGAGTGTCCCACTTCCTAATCAAGGCCCCACCCTTCATCATTACCTGGAGTGCTGCAAAGCCATCTGACGGCAAGTGGCGCATCTCCACACGTGCCACACACAATCTAAAGCGGTGTGCATTTAGCACACACGTACGCACGCACTCACGTGCGCAGATGCCCATGCTCGGAAGGGGATTACATTTAAATGGCGCTTACACACATACTCTCACATACACACACCAAACGAAAACACACTGCCGGATTACTGACACACATACACACACACAGAGCAGGATTATACACACCGCACACACACACACACACACACACACACACACACACACTGCACAGACAGCAAGATTAGAGGAACAGGCCAATGTGCACTATTTTACTCAGACAGACACACCACACAGCAGGATTACAGTGATGTGTAGAGGCGGTTGCTACTCTGCTGTGGTGCAGATCTAAAACACAGGGAAGGGAAGGATGACCTCACTCCTCAATTCAGTCACTTGGTACGATCCCATGTCTCGGACTCTGTTAACACACCGAGCTAACGTGATATTCTTGCCTGCGGCTTTACAAACAGACCAAGCGGCAAATCACTGACAAGCACACATATGCCTGTTTTCACTTGAAATGGCAGCTACAGAGGATGCTGAGTGGATTGGTGCTCACGTGTCCTGAGTGGTTTGCTTTCATTCCCCAAATTCCATCGGTAGCTGCAGATCATCCCACGTTATCATTGGGTTTCTAATTTGCCAGAGCACGGTCTTAACATTTTTGGGAGACGCAGAGGAAGAGAGTTTTTACCTTCCAATGACTAATCTTCAAAACAGAAAGGTGGATATATCCCCTGACAGGCAGGAACAAAATGCAACCTCATCTCTGATTGTTTTCATCATCAAAGCAATTAGTCACTGGCTCTGACTGCTGCGCTGAGGATCAGGGAGAGATCTAACATCAACACTGGGGCACATCCTTACACACACGGCACGCACACACACACTCCAATTAGTGCTGTGTGCCTCTCTTTCCCTCTCTTTCTCTTTCTCTCACTCTCACTCTCCCCACCCTACCCCATACACACACACACACACACACACACAAACACGTTGGCACAAAATAACCTTACTAATCTTCTTCTCAATGGCTTAAAGCTGCTGAAGAAGCTTAATAATTTAAGAGGAAAACAGCATCAGTGCTTTTAAGGACATATACACCCAGATTAGCCCCACAGGCAGATGTGGGTAACACAGCATGTAATATGATGTGAAATCAAACCATTCCTTGACCACCCAACACTAGTCATACTGCAAACGAGTTGAGTCAAAGTGGAAGGGAGTGTACTGTGCACTAAATAGAACTGCACCCTAAGTTACCCTTCCTGAACACAGATTTCATTAGGAATGTTCTATGCGTTGTAACCTAAAATCTGTTTATTATTTGTGATAGGACAGAAGATGTGTGGTTGTCAAATGGCTGTTTTGTGAGATCTGCAGACACGTGACACATAATGATGTTATTATTTTCTCCTTTCCAACGGGACATCTAAAAGTGCTTAAGGAGATCCGGTAGATGCTGAATATAATGACGACAATTTCTTGCAATCATGATGATTATCTCTGTGCTTTTCCACCACGAATAGAACCATGTCTTATGACCCAGGAGATGACAGATGTAGGATTGAAAAAAGATTTAAGTGGTTTGCTTGCAACGCCATGATGTCAAAAAACAAACAACAAATCTCTCACCTACAACCCTAAACCAATCTAAACATCATCTAAACATACACTTTGATAAAGCGGAAGTAAAGTGAGATGTAGAAGAAATGAATTGGCAAAACATAATAATATTTTGGTATTTTTTCTTTGTTGGTATAATTCTTTTTCAGCAAGTTTTATGTGGTCACTTCTGTCTAATACCAGCCTAGTGGGGAAAAAAAAGATTACCAGGATGGGCTACATTGTTTATTGCCATTGGCTACGCTACACACAACTCCGAAACCAAAAATGGCCAATGACAGCTGTAGGTGCTTGGTTCAGCTTCCCTTTGCCATTCATGAGTTATGTACTGTATACAGTTTCAAAACACGTTCAAATTGTATTTTTCAGAGCATTCTTCCTCACTCCAGATATGTGATGGAGTTAAGAGGTGTTTTTTTTCTATATTTGCTCCCTTAAGTCTCCCTCTATTCCTGAGGACAAAGAGGAAGCAACAGAAGGAACCCTGTATTATCCTTCCAGCAGTGCATTCCATTCAGGGCAAGCCAAGATTCCATCAGGTAGCCATGGAACAGGATCACATTTATGACTTCACACAGCCAAGCTGCTGCTGCTGAACAAATGGAGACAGCAGTACGACTCAATTATTCATATGATTCAGACGAAAGAAAAAAGGGCCAAATGGATAAGACTGCATAGCAGCTGTAATCCTATATACATCCATTCAGTGACTTAATTTGAACTAAGTCTATACTCAGGAAGACGGATTAATTTAGATTTCAACTTCAATAAGATCTTTACGTAGACTTCTAAAGTCGAAACTTGTTACCAGTAGCAATTTATTATGTCGAAACTGATTTTTGCCTTTTCTGTCCTCCATTTATAGATCTACCTCAACAGTAATTTCCCAGACCAATGTACAGTGGCTCATTATTCCATTGTGAGACCTTGAATAGAGTGGCAAAGGGCACCGAAATTAATTCTGACTGTGAAAATGCGTCAGCATCACAGCCACATCATTTTATACCCTTTTCTATGAAACTGCAGCATCCCTTACAGCAGATATGACAAATATATTTTCATGAAGTTGTCAGCTATAACTTTGTGTCCAGGGATGAATCATTATAGTATAGTGTAGTACAGAGCACGGTCTAGACTAAAAAAAGAAATAAAAACAAGCTCTACACATTTAATTCATTTCTAAACTTACTGTGTAAATACATTTGCTGGTGTAATCAGCAGATGTTTACATATTTTTGTGAGGCACATGCAACAGACTCTGGGGGGGAGGAGGGCAGTAGAGGGCACGTTAGATTTGGTCTTTCAATTGCTTCTTTATTTACTGCAGTGGCAGTAAATAATGTCTAAGGCTACTTGATAATGAGCGTGTTACTACTGCTGATTTGTAAATACATATAAATGTCAGCCTTTCTTTAACGTGTGCAATACTGAAAAACCAACACTGTGATAATCTAGTCTCTTGTTTCACATTCAATTGAGAACCACTGATTGGAGGTGTTTTCACTAGCGCACCTTCAAAACTTCCCTTCCAGAAATTCGCACCAAAGAGGCCCTGTCCAAAAAGACTAGTATTGGTGAACATAATTAAGTAAACATTTGGAATTGAGTCAAGCATCTGATCATTGCTTCAGAAGGTAATCATGCATATACTATTTGTAACAAAGGTGAGTCCAAATTTATTTAACAGACGATACAAATATTTTTGTTACACTTAATGTAAATGCATTTCATGGGTGAGGCATGGACTGGTTATTTGTGTCGTTCTGTAATGGTCCTGCATCCTCCCAGTTTGCCAGCAAACTGAGGGGTGGAATAGGAAATAGTTTCCTTGTAGAGTTTCTTGTGTCTTAGTACATACTGACAGTTCAGACCTCAGGTGAGTACCTGTAGTGTGTACTGTTTAACCAAAAAGTATTCAAGTTCATTAGATATCAAATTTTTCTTCGCAGATGAAATGTCCATTCTCCTCATAGTCATCTCGAGTGACCACCATCTCGTCAAAGTCAGGGTTGTCCGCTAAGATCTTTCCTCCTTCCCACGGGTAAGATATTGGGCTGGGTAAGAAAACAAAGATCATTACTAATCTGTGGCAATTCATTTGTGTCAGTGCTATTGTTTTTTAGTTAGTTACAGACTATAAAGAGACTAGGATGATATAACATATTTAGGAAAACATAGTGAGTTAGTACTTAAGTGCCTACTAGTAGTGACTTCTCTAATTATCTTCATACCACAGTATTTAAAAAATGTTCTTCTGCTCTTGGCTCTTTGTTTTAGTTAGTCCAGGGGTAGGCAACCCTGGTCCTAGAGAGCCGCTGTCCTGCATGTTTTAGATGTTTCCCTGCTCCAGCACACCTGATTCAAATGAATGGTCGTTACCCGGCTTCCAGAGCTTGATAACAACCCATTCATTTGAACCAGGTGTGCTGGAGCAGGGAAACATCGAAAACATGCAGGACAGCGGCTCTCTAGGACCAAGGTTGCCTACCCCCGAGTTAGTGGTTTAGTGATGATAGGAACATTGAGTACTTTCATTATGTCTGTCTGTGTTGTGTACTGTGGACATGCCGACGTCTGCAGTCGTACTCACTTTGGGGGCTGGACCACAGACACGTGGAAGTCTGCGGGGGCCAGCGAGCGAACCTCCTGGTACACCCGGTCCCTGAACCCCGGGAACAGCGTGTTGCCTCCCGTCAGGATGATGTTCTTATAGAAATGAGGCTGCATCTCTGACAAAGCACAACGGAAGAAGAACAGGAGCGTTCCTCTATCAATACTCGCAACACGCACTGAGATCACGGACAGTCGTTGCTTTTTATCTCCCTCCATCTATCTATCTATCTCCCTCCCTCCCCCTCTCTCCTACCTTCTGGCAGGTTGTTGATGGAGTTGACCAGAGCTTCGGGGATGCCCATCTCCTGGATGCCGATGTCCGAGGGGTGGAGGAGCATCTCGGGCACAGCAAAGCGCTCGTTGGACAAGCGCAGGATCTGCTCCCCCGTCTTGTACTTGCCTGTGAAGTTCATCTCTTCTCTGGGCTGGAAAACGGCAGAAAGGCATCACGGATGGTCAACACGAGCGGCCGTTTGACTGACGGGCGACAGTGGAAAGAAGAGAGTGCAGAGGCAGTGAAGGTGTGTCCTTGCCTTGCAAAAGCCCTTTTTAATGGAGCTGAAGTCTGGTAGCACGTAGTCTCTCATCACAGTGTTGTCCTCCCCTTTCAACCTGGTAAACACAGAGAACGTCAACCTTGATAATCCTTCTGTCACATTTCTTTCATAAAGCACTTATCCAAAGTGGTGTACAAATAGTGTATATAGTGCATACAGTACAGACAGCAGATAAAAGGTGTGATTTTCAGTGCTTAGTGCCGAGGAACGGTTTGTATTTTGACCAGAAACAATGATAACATCATGTCAACTATCACAAATCTGAATCGTGTCCAGATTACATGATACAAGGAGACCCCAATAAGAATCTACTTACTGGGCTATCTCCATGTCTTTGTAGAAGTCCTGGGATACATAGCACACATCCTCCTTCACTTGGTTCAGAACATGTGTCTCGTCCATGACATGAAGCTGTCTGTGAGGAAGCAAGTTTGACTTCACTCACATCAACAAGTACAGGCAAATTGCATCGTATTACGCATGTGTACTTAACTCAATACTGGAATTCCAACGCAGGGAAACCACTGCACATCCTACAGTTCATGTAGACATCAGGTAACATACTCACCTATATGAGATGATCTCCTTGAAATGATTTGTCAGTAGCTTTCCTCCTACGTTGATCCTAAGGACCAAAACACAAAATGAAACTTAGGGGAAACTGTTATCGAGCACCATCGTCTTGGAACCGCCGTCGTTCTTTTTAAAGTGTGGCGACAAACCGGCATATTCCGTCCTTCATCTTCTTCCCCCGGCAGTAAGGGACGATGTGTGTGAAGGAGAAGCCACTGTCTACCACGATGCAGCACAGCTCCGGGCTGTTCTGCTGGAAGTAGTGGTGCGCGCTCAGAGACCCCGCTGGAACGCACAGAACAAGCCAGGTCAAACATCTGCTTCATACAACGTTTGGACAATTCAAAACGACACTAAACGATGATGCTAATTCTGAAAATACATGAAGCCGTTGCAGAGCTCCAGTGTCGCTTTACTCGAAACAATTTACCATTGATTCTCAGTGCTGCTTGGAACTGGTACTCCTCAAATAAGATCTCGTTCATAGATTCCTGGATAGAGGTAAAGTTGAAGTAGGGCTCTGTGATCACTATACTGGTATCTGCAAAGTCCACCTGAAACAGAACAGATGTTTACAAGTCTTCAACAGTGTGAAAGCAAAGCTGTTAGAATGTGGGGTGCTGTTTAGAACCGTAATTATTCTTTCAGGAATCCATTTGAATTTTTAGTAGGTGCTTATATACATATATCCAGTTGAAGATATTAAGAGTATCATACAAAATGATCTAGGCCTATGTTGAACCCATTTAAGTTAGGTCTTCTGAAAATGATGTCAAACAAAACGGCGAATACGTTTCAAATGTTGGTTTATACGTCCTCGACTCAATATTTTGATTAAATTGGATAGAAATTCCCCACTATGCACTGTTTTAAAAAGAGAATTACCACCTTGAACATTTCTTTTCCGAATAGATGGTCCCATACTTTCCTCTGGACATCCCAGTTGACGAGGTAACCCTATAATTGACAAACATCGTTAATTCATCCTTGAATCATACCAAAACGCTTTTATATTAGAAACATGCAGGCAGAATCATGGTGGGACAGGTGACGTTAAGATGCTTAGCTTACTTTCTGGAAAGGTAGAATGTAGAAAAGTCCCGACGGGTCCTTTATTTCATCCAGTTGGTTGGCAGTAAAAGTCTTCAGTCTTGATGTCTTGGAGCGGAACTGACAATTTGGGATGACGCTGTCATTAAAGTAAGAAACAAAATACGTCAGCCTTTTGTTTGTAAATAATTATGACCTATTTGCGAGTGGTGGTGCGTAGCTAGCCAGCTAACGCGTTAGCTAGCAAGCTAGATAGTATTTACCTGATTTTTTCGTGACTATATCCAATCTTAGCGGTATAAGCTCCATTGTCAAGAACTAACGTGGTCATACTGTACTGTAATATAGTTGAGTCGTTTATCTGACGACTATTTAAAGGTGCTGTATTGTATTCCCTCATACAATACAAGTAGGCGCAATGTATTTGCAAATGAAGCGTTTGTCTGCGCCTCCTTCTAAACCAATCAAATGCCACACTTTAAGTCCTTCGAAATAAATCAGCCTAAGTGAAACACAGGTCGTCCAGTTAGGTCCTAGTCTTACAAAAGCAAGCCATTTCCACCATAAATACATGCCAACGAGTTTGAGTTTAATTTTATTATAAAAATATTTATAATGAATTTACATAGTAACTTCGATCACTAGAATGGAGCTCTTTGTATTTCACATGCTGTTACACAGCATTATGGTTTCACCAACAAAATACTGTCTATTTCAGCCAAATCACAATGCTCCATGGACAAAATAATATGGGGTTTAAACACATTTGTATTCACATGATTCATCCATTGCTCAATTCATGAAGGGTACCTTTTGTACACTAAGGTGCAAAACATTTGCAGTTGCAAGTCTTTGGCAATGATAAACTACCACAAATAACCGCACACAAATTCAAGTTGCCAAACGAACAAGCTAGATTTGTTAACCCCTAATAAAGTATGTTAGTAATCATTATTGTAAAGCGACCAACATTGGTTTGGTTACTGGTAATATGGCCTGTAGCGAGACTGGTCTTGGTGGTGGGGGCCGGGCATCTGGCCCTGAGGTGGGGGTCCCTGCATGCGAGGCGGGCCCCTTGGGGCTGGCCACATCCCTGGACTCAGTCCCCCTGGTTGGTTGAAGGGTGGGCTGAGAGTGCCCTGGTCCTGCTGCATGGAGCTGGGGTTGTAGTGGTGTGGAGGGGGGCCGTTGCCAGGAGGGGGCCCCCCATGCTGTGGCAATGGACCTGGGGGGGGGTGGATGGTTCATGAAGGGGGGCATCTGGTTCATGATGTGGCCCGGGGGCGGGGTGAGGGGTGGGGGGCCCGATGTCATTGGTGGGGCCTGACTGTAGACCATATGTGGTGTCCCAGAGCCTTGGGAGGGGTGCTGCATGGGGTGGCTTAGAGGAGGAGGGGGCGGAGGGGGCGGGCCATAGTGCTGAGGCTGAGGCGGGGCCATCATGTGGTGGGGGTGTGGCTGGCTGGGGTAGTCTCCTTGGTGATGGTGGGGAAGGGGCGGTCCTTGAGCTTGCTGGGGGAGGGGCTCACGTGAAGGGGCGGGGCTCCCAGAGTCGTCCTGGATGGGCACGGTAATGAGGTTGCTATGCTTGCGCGTGGTCACTGTGGAGATGCGGAAGGTCTCCTGGCCTAGCGGGGGTCGCGGGGGGCCGCCAGGGCCCAGCTCAGAGGGGAGACGGGGTGGAAGGCGACACGGGAGGAGGCTGGCCAAAAGGATCGTGGCCCTGCAGCGGAGGGGGGATGAGGGGGTGCGGCTTGGCCAGGTGCGGGGGCGGGAGCAAGCGAAAGCGGTCCTGAGGGTCGGAGGACGCTGGGGGAGGGTGCAACGACTCTAGCCTGGGGTGGGCCCCTCCTCCTCCTCCAGACTTGGCTGCTTTCACGTGGCGATGGTTGATGTGGGCCTGCAGGTCCCTCTGGGACAGGTAGGTGCGCTTGCAGCTCTGGACGATGCTGCACATGTAGAGGGAGCCTCGCAGGCACTGCTCAATGCGCTGGACCGCGTCTGTGCAGCTGTATAGGGTCAGACTAAGCTTCAGGGGTTTAGAAATGGCAGTGGAGCCGGGAACATACACAATACATCAACAATAGCAGGGTTTCCCGCAGCACTTTGCAGTTAAGGCGGCTGCCTAAGCAACACAGTACACACGCTTGCCGATCTTTCTTTTTTTTTAATGAGCGATATCCGCCGTGTTACTCTATACAGTTTTCTTCCCTTTCATTCCAACGGCAGTTGATAGGAAATAAGGCCTTTTAATTTAACTTCTAGGGGCTCAGAATACGGATTGTAAGTAACGATATGACATATGCTAGGCTGACAGAAGCAGCTACTTGGACGACTACTTATCAGGTATTCATAGAAATTTAGAAAAGGTTTTATTTACCCTGGGCACATTTTGTCCATCTTCTTCTCGTGGAGCAAAGCACAGTCGTGGCAAAATACGTGCTTGCATGGAATCTAGAGCAGGGTGTTAAGAGTTATATCTCATTGCAAGCTTTATTATTATTAGTTACAGTGAACAATTGACCTCTATTATTTGTTTTTAAAGTAATGTATGTGTAATTATTACTAGTATAAGTATGTGATATGACATCCACATCGACCATTTCTCACCATGCGTCCGTAGACGTTTATAGGTAGGCCACACTTGTCGCAGAAATGTACTGGGGTGTCATCCTTCTCACCGAGTAGATTGAGCTGCATGGAAACGAGATAAACTGTTTGGAATATATTTGGAAAATAGAATGCATGAAAAAAGCACAGCATGCAACATGTTTTCAATCAATGGGTTAGAGACACTCAAAGTATAGGGCTCTGTGTGAGGTTTACAGGAAATTTTAGTATAGTAGGGCACAAAGGAAGTACTTAAAAAACTTGAATATTTGACTAGACTACATTGACAAGCTGTTTTATCTTTTAATAGTTTCTCTAATTTCATAACACGTGACCACATTCTCTCAACACTGCTTTACCCTGCTACACCACCACAAAGCTATCGATTCTGCGGTGCAGGTAGGCAGTGTTTATACCAGGGTTGGACCTTAGAAGCACTGGCAGGGTCAGATTGAGATGAGTATTACCTTGTAGTCCCAGAACATAGGCTGGGGAAACCGCCTCTGGCTCCCAAAAGCATCTCCGGACTTGCACTCAAACCTCTCTTCCAGCTTGAAGGCAAACTCATCTAGAAAACAGGCTGTTGTTCACTCTGTTTTTAAGCTTTATAATGGTACATTTTGGAACTAAAAGTGTTTGTTTACCATCCTCTCCCGGCTGGATTTTGGAGGGTACCCGGTTGGCAGGTCTCTGGGAGCGGGTGACGGGCTTGCTCCGGACAGCTTGTTTCGATATCAGCTTGATAGGGATCCGTCTCCGGACATCCGGACCCCCAAGAATCCCCGGACCATCAGTGCCTTGCATGTCATTGTCTGTGAAGAAAAAGCTGTCATTATTTTTGATAGGCTACACTATGTTGGCTGTATTGTGTTATTTTATTATTTCTATATATTTCGGTGTAGTGTCAACACTTGATAATTCTGTTATTAGCTATAGTAGCTTCCTGTAGCAGGTATACCTTATAACTAGGCTATAGTTTGCTAGCTTGCTACTCAGCTAACTGTTGTCATGCACTTGACGCTACTGCTGCTGTTTAGCTAGTTAGCTAACAACTTAGCTTCAAGCTAAACATAATACCATCCACAATACTCACAAGCTATTGTTGGGTTTTTATACAACAATTGTTAGCTACATATATTATGACATCCTTCTCACAACCTAAATAGCTATGCTAGCTTACTACATAGCTCTACACGACTAGCTAATCGAGGTAACTAGCTAGCAGCGGGTAAGGCCGCAACCTAAACGTCGTGCTTGCGTTCAATTCTATCACAGCTGATAAACAACAGCACAGCAGGTAAAACAATTATCATTCGGTTTACATAATAGAAATAACAGACTATTTCCGAAAACAAAAAGCTACGTTAAAATGCACATAAGTGAGAGCCCTACCACTTTGGTCCATGGTGATGGGTTAAGCAATGTGTAATGTTCAGTCAGACACAGTGACAGGTGGGAGTGTACACCAAATATACAGAAGTCTGTCGTCACATTGTGATGATGATCCAACATCCTTCCAAAAACTATACCCCAATCTACATAAAGAAGATGACTTCTACAACAAAACGTATAATACAGCCGAAAATAATATTTTTGAGCGTTTTTTTCTAAATTCAAATGGGAAAAATAAATGGGATTTTAGCATTAGAATCGGGTAGTTCATTTGATTTGAATACGACTGTGGCTAGTGACGACGAGTTTGGTACTCAAAGAACATATACACACAAAACAATCCTTGTGTCTTTCATCTACACACAATACATTTTGCTTGTAGATTTCATATGGAGTATTCCGCTGGCCCAGGTCTCAAATGAAAGTAAGGGAGCCATATAAACTACTGAAATGCAGCAGGACACCAAGATAGTGTGAGGGCCACTACTTGATCCAGAACTTTCACCAGATAACAGCCCTTAAACAGTGAGAATTAGTGGAAATCAGGTGTTTAAAGATGTTTAATGAGAAACCATGATATAGTTGTAAAACATTGGGGAGTCATCCAAAGGTGAAATAATAATGACAGGTTCTTTACATTTTCTCTGAAGTTATGAAACTACAAACAATCCCATAAAACATCAGTAGTGCTGACATTACCTTGAGTGACTGGGCTTTTAAACCAACACACAGAGTAAGAGGATATGGATAAGGCTGAGAAGAAACAGTCATGAATACTAAACTGTTTCAACTGTTAAACTTTCATATACATCACTGTATCCACATGTTCACAGACACTGCTGTATTCATACACTTGCACAAAACACACACACACTCATAATCCCATACATGCATACACACCCACACACATATACATTCTCACTGCTGGTCCTCATAGAATACTTTTGCCATGGCGAGGGCCACTTTGTGGACCTTGTTGTCTTTGGCGTCTGGGCCCATGTTGGTCCAGGCCAGATCCACCCAATATTGCTCCGTCCGGGTCTGGTAGTCTGACAGGGGTTCCTCCGGCTGCACAGGGGGGTGGTCCTCCTCTGGAACACACACACACACACACACACACACGCCTATTAGAGCGATAGAGACACACACACACAAAGACATTCACAGATGCACACACACATTTGGTGCAGTTGGCAGGAGATCTCGGAGACACAGCGCAGTAAACAGACACAAGTAGACAGCTTACCATCTTCCTCCTCTTCATCCTCCTCTTCCTCCTCGTCTTCCTCCTCCGACCCAGACTCATCCAGCCACTCCTGAGTCTCTGCAGGGGAAGAGAGGTGTATTGTGGCTCAGATTAACTTGATTAAACCAAGCATTGAAGCTCACTACCATGGTCAGACCGGTCAGTGATTCCAGGAATCTATTATTCCTACGGTCAGGGATTTCAGGGTCAGGTCAGTGATTTCAGGGTCAGGTCAGTGATCACAAGGTCAGTGATTTTAGGGTTAAGTCTGTGATTGCAGGCAGTCTACTCACTGGGGTCCATGTTGACGAGAACCTCCCACTGCTCCATCTTGTGCATGTCCAGACAGTAGAGGTCGTTCAGGGTGAACTGTCGATCTCCCACCTCAAACATCCCCCCGTACAGGTACAGCTTCCCATACTTCACTGTTGCCATGGCACTGGACCGGGAGCACGGCTCCACCAACGCTGCCGTTGCACCTTCCTCATCATCATCATCATCCTCTTCTTCTTCTTCGCTCGCGTCCTCCATCCGTGTCCCAGGGATCACCTCTTTGATGGTCATCACCGTCCCGTCCTCCGTGACGATCTCCTTGACGACCTCCACCGGCCCTTGAGCTGAAGATCCCTCGCCCTCGTCTGGTCCCGCTCCCTCGTCTAGCCCCGCCCCCTCAGCTTTCTTCCCCCGACGACGTTTCTTCTTCTCTGACTTCTCTCCCTGGAGACAGAGAAGCAGAGATACGTACAGACAAGAAGAGTTATAGACAGACAGGGAGGCAGGCAGGGATAAAGATAGACAGGTAAAAAAAGGAATGCCCTTCAGTGACGTGTGTACACCAACACGACAGAAAGTCCACGTGTAAGCATGGTAGCCTCAAGGCGATGAGGCTGCAGACGAGCTGGTACCTTGAGCTGAGCAGGGAACCAGCGGTTCTTGTTTGATGTCGTACAGGTAGAGGTCGTTATAGAAGTCTCCTTCCAGCGTCTCCTCCTCCTCCTCGTCGCACACGCCCCCAAACAGTACTGCCCGCCCTCCCAGACCCACCGCCAGGGAGAATCCTGACCTGGGGGGTGGCTTGGAGCCAGAGGGGCTCACCCTGGACCAAGACCACTTCTCTGAGGGAGGGGGGGGTGGCAGGATGGACATGGAGAAGGAGGTGGAGCGAGAAAAAGGTGGAAGAAACGTACACACAGTGATGTGTATGTGTGTGGAGGAGAAGAGTGTGTGTCTGTGTGTGTGTGTGTGTGTGTGTGTGTGTGTGTGTGTGTGTGTGGGTGTGCAGGACGAGTGGGTGCTAGTACCTTGGTCCTCCTTGCCCTCTCTTTTCAACAGAAACATGTCAGAGTGGATGGTGCCTTTGTCAACGTCCTTCTTAGCTCTCTGTAACACAAACACACCAGAGAAAGCGGTATTACAACAATACAGGTAGAAAAAAGGAAAAGGATTACACACACGCACACAATGAATCCCCCCACCCACATGTATAAAAGCCCCACGTACTGTACACACACACAATAAAAGCCCACTCCACACTCATAAAAAAACAAAACACACACCACTTTAGAGTATCCCCCGTAGATGATGACCCCGGAGCCGTCGGGGGTGGAGGTCATCTGGCAGGCGGAGCGCGGGGAGGGGGCGGAGCCTGACGGCGCGAGGCGGGACCAGGTGAAGGAGTCCAGGCTGAAGGCGTAGACATCGTTGTAGTAGATGAAGTCCCTGGAGAAGAGGAAGAGGAGGGGGAGTGAGGGGGGGGGACGATGAGGAGAAGGAGGGGAAAGGAGGAGGAGGGGGAGTGCGGGGGAAGAGGAGGAATAGGAAGAGAAGAGGGGGAGGAGTCAGGTATAAACATGTATAAACACATAGAAACACGGTATAGAAGCCTGGGATGTATGTGAAGCAGTCCTGTGTACAGGAGTGTAGGAGTCCTCACCTGGCACTCTCGTGGAAACCCCCAAAGACCAGCAGCTGTCTCTTACTGAGGACCATCCTGTGACCACTCCTCCCTGTCGGAGCCCCTGGAGCCCTGGGACACACACGCACGCGCGGTTCCATCACTCAGTCAATCTATCAGTCACCTGTGTGTTTATCACCTGCATGTGTGTATCTACCAAATGTATGTATGTGTCACCTGTGTGTGTGTGTGTCACCTGTGTGTGTGTGTGTGTCCACTCACTTGATGAGCTCCCAGGTGTGTGTGGCCAGGTGCAGCACCCAAAGGTCTTTATAGTGGTAGAACTGCTCCCCGTCCGGAGAGGCAAACTCCCCCCCGAACACCCACAGCTGCCCCCCTCCCTGAGGGACCACCACCGCCTGGGGGAGGGAGAGTGGAGGGGCGGTGACAACAGTCTGTATCTATAGTATCTATGCAAATTCTCTTTTGAGCTGTGCTTGGTCAGAGGCTGCCCTCTGCTGTTCAAAAAGGAACACTGCACCCTGATAGAATCATGCTTCCATGAACATGACAAGAACCATAAAACAGCTCAGGCGTGACTGCGAAGCAGCTGTAGGATGAGACGAGGGGAAAGAGGGCCGGTTGGATGGAAAGAGAGGGAGGGCGAGGTGTGGGAGGTTACCTGGTGGGCGCAGCGTCGAGGCGGGGGGTTGGGGATGTCTGACTTCACCCAGGTGTTCTTCTTGATGTTGTAGAAGAAGAGGTCATTATACAGATATGTCTAGAGAGACAAGGAGTGAGGGAGAAGGGGAAGAGGCCAGGGGTCAGTGGGTCATTTACAGTAAGTTTACACAAACACATAATTTACTGTGGCAGGAAGGTGCATAAAATAAACATAATTAATTTAAAAAGTAGAATGTATAAATAAATAAAAAAGTTTCATACTAAACAGCTAAACAATATGTAAGATATGACATTTTACAAAAAATATATATAAAATAGGGCAACATAGGGCAACAATAGGGCAGCATAGGGCAGGTGTACAGCATACACATCTGGCCTTTGTTGTACAGAACAGGAACAGGTTGGTGGTACAGAACAGAGGAACAGGAAGTATGTGGTACAGGACAGGAAGCATGGTTTAGGAGGCTCACCTTCTTCCCATTGAAGAACTCTCCTCCAAACAGAATGAGTTCGTCCTTGTCAGGGTGAGCAGAGAGTGAGGAGTTCAACCTGGAGGGGGAGGGCACACAGTTAAGCCTGGCCCCTGACTCAAACAACAACAACCACCACTGGCTGTTACCTGGAGGTAAGGCGTGGACAGGGGGTGTTACCTGGGAGAGGGTGGTGGGCAGGACGTCTCTACCACCGTGGTCTTCTTGGCATCCAGGGTCTGAAACTCAGCTATAAGTGCTTCCAGGTCCTCCTGTCGGTCGGCAGCGAGGGAGGAGACATATATGAGACAAAGCCTAGACAGGCGTGTCATTTCATCACAGATAAACATGAGTAATCAATTTAACCAGAGAGGGTGGAACACAGGTGTAGCTAGCTCGCCTACCTCCTCTCGTTTTGATCTCTTGGTAACCTTTTTTTCCATTTTCGCAGCGGTCTTCTCTGCTCCCTTTACTTTTTTTTCATTTTTGCTTTTTTTCCCCATGTTGGCAGCGTTGTTCTACAGGCGCTTTAATCTAAAACGTGTAATAATCAGAACCACATGGAAATATGCTAAATACACCGCACATGTATTTTCACTGCCATAGTATCAACAACCAACGTGCAGTGAAAACCCTGCTCGTGATCGCGTGTACACAAAATAAAACAGCGCCATCTCTAGGACAGGATGTCTTACAAAATATTATAAACAATCAAGGAAATGCCATTAAATGAAACGAAATCGTGTCGCTTAATTTTTTATTTCACAGACAGCTGTTAGAAGACATACAGAAACGTCCATATTCAATATATAATGATTGAAATAGGGCAATAAAAAGTGCTGAGGCTGCAGGGCTCTACAGCCACAGGTGTCTGGTCCAGACTTGAGTTCAGGTCAACGGCCTCCGTCACTCATGCAGACTCAATATTCCTCCAGGGTGTGTGGAATGTCTCAGAGGGGAGAACTTGTGAGGGAAGTATCTGTTCTCTTGAATCCTCTGACAGTGTGCTGTGTCAGGTGACATGTGTGGCAGTCGCACCCTTGCTCTAATTAGGAGCCATGATGACGTCTGGGGAGAGGTTTGGTGATGGGGGGCAGCCTGCCATGCCATTAGGGACATGAGAACATCTTATTACCACCCTACCCCCCTCACAGGGCTGTTCTGATGTCAGGTGTATACGTGTGTGTGTGTGTGTGTAGGGGGGCTCTAAATGTCACCATCATCTGCATCACCTAAAAGGAGAAGCATAATCCTCATCCCATCCAACAGGACGTGTTCACGTATCACGATGTCGTGGGCGGTGTGAAACAGCGAGCCTGTCAGACGTGAGGGAGACATGAGTCTCAGCCGCTCGCCTCAGATGGAGGTCTTGCACCTCACATGGTGAAGCTGACTGTTGTCACTGTCTTGTAATGAATGTCGACTGAACTTCACAGTCCTTCACGACTTCACCTGACTGACCACAGCTGACGGGACTCCAAGGTAAAGGCCATGAAGGAGAATCCTGACCCTCAACCTTCAACCCAGTCAAACACAACAGTGTCCCCAAGCCATGGAACTCACATTTACCATGTATCTGCTCAGTAAAGCTTTTAGTAGGAATGGACTCACTCTCTATCTCTGTCTCTCTCTCTCACATACAAACACACACACACACACACTGAAATGAGGCGGATATTATAATGATCAGAATCTTGCTGCAGAAATGTTCTCATTAGACCCCTGTAGCTTCCATCTATCACCACTGACATCTGTGTATGTGTGTGTGTGTGCCTTCTGTACATTTTCACTGCAATCAGCCACAATATGGTGAATGTGCCAAAAGAGCTGGATCACACAAAGTATATACAGCATAATTAAATATATTCAGTTCCAGTTAAAAGTTTGGACACATTTTCCAAACTTTTGACTGGTGCTGTATCTAAATACATGTTCTATCCCTCTGAGAATTCTTCAGAGGATTTAAGAGACGCTATTTACACACGTAAAGTAAGTGAATGAATGCATTTGAACATGATAGGCCACGCCCTTGATCCCAGACTAGCTGTGAGCGTTTTGTGATATTTATAAAAGTCTGAGTTGTGCTCTCACTGCCTCTAGAGCCCAAACACATGACTGTGCTGCCCTCCTCACTCCTGATTCCTAACCTTTCTCTCTGAGGAAAGCATTGTAAGATATCTGTAGGAGTGTTTGTGCCGGGTGAGTGAGTGTGTGTGTGTATGTGCATGCCTGTTTGTGTTTATGTGTGAGTGTGTGTGAGTTGTTCTGTGTAACTCTTTGACTAGAGGGGGTCATAGCAGTCACACTCTTCATCACGAGAGTCTCTCACACCCGACTGTAGGGCTCTTCTGCTCTCAGTCTCCACCCACTACTGCGGCTTCAGCTCTGCAGGCTAACACAGTCACCCTTCTAACAGACACAGAAATAGTGTCGGATCAGAGCGTGTTATGGGTCGCTAGCAATGTTCAAAAGCTTTAGTTCAGCGGGTTTATTCGGTCCTAGGGATTAGTCTGATTGTAATTTGATATTTAGCCTTTTTTTCATACAGATATGAATAATGCAAGAGAGCAAGGATAAGCAAGGACCAATTCTTGTTTCAGTTTCCAGAGGCCTGTTTTCGTTTGAGTTGTATGAAGAGAGAGCAAGAAAGAGACAGAGAGAGAGAGCGAGAGAAAGAGAAAAAGAAAGAGAGAAAAAGAGAGAGAACATGGGAAAGAGAGCATGAGAGCGAAAGAGAGATAATGACAGGGTTCTTGTGGGTGAATGTCCTTAAACACAGGGTGTGAGTCACCCAGAATCAATAGATCACACAGGCCTCAGACATCTTTCTCCAAGGATGCTGATGAGGACGTGACCAGAGGCCTAAGGCGGATATGAAGCAGGGACGGAGCGAGATAATCTATGTTTGGTTTTAAAGATTTGGGTGTATAGCGTTGATAAACGGAGGAAATGGCTTTCGATTCATCCGTTGCCCAGAAACAAGGCAGGTGTTTCATTTCCACATCCAAACACAGACGCACAGACTCACACATCCATATACACATACACAAATCATGCACACGCACAATGTAAGAAGACAGGGAGACGAAAGGTCAGGTATTTCCATGGTGATACCGGGCAGGCATCTGCAGCTGTTTGCACTACCCACGAGGGATTGCCCTAGTGGTTCACATCGGGTGACATATTCAACGTCTCAAACAGGAGGTTGAGCAACCATTTCCTGCTAACCCTCTTATAATGCGCTCTGAGGTTGTACATGCACCTGGTTTTAGTTGGTCTGTTGCTCTCTTCACTGTTATGCGGTTTACACTGGGGGTTAAAGTTATGAGGTTTACACTTGGGTTCAGAACATTCCCACTCCTCATGCATGTGTGCACACAGTTACACCACCACCAAGTGCTCACAACTTGTGGCTTGTGACTATGTTACCTTCCTTCCCCAGCACTCGCATTGGCCTGCTTGGTGCCGAGCAGTATGTAATAATGACTTGCAACATTTCCTTGAGTTGACTATATTTGGTAGACCTGAACAGACTGAGGATTCCCTGCTGTGGTGAGGGTGTGAATGCTGCTCCAGGTCTGCACTGCCTTGTCACAATTCCCTGAATGCAATAACGCCACACTAGTTAGTGTTCAACATGATTTAGGTTAGTGAGCATCCCTGCTCCTTCTGGGGGGATGTTACCGGTCTGAGAAATAATTAGACTGTCGACAATTTTGTGTCCTGTCTTATCACTGTTAGATTTAGAGCTTGTACTTTCTGTCCCTGCACACGAAGCACTTTGCTCATCATCATCAATACATTCTGGAGATTTTTCTTACTGTATGTATAGTTTTATGACTTTTTTCAAACTCTGGGATTCCTCTTTGGTCTTACGTGTCAGACGTTTAGGTTTCCAAGGTTACGTTGTCCGTATTTATATCAGAATTAGCATCTAATTGCACTTGATGCAATTGGCACGTCTGAGATGAAATATACGTTGTTAGTCCAGGAAACTCTAACTTGATCAGTAAAGAACAGGCTGTGCTGCTGTCACCCCCAACAACACATTTCACATTAAGTGTGAATGGCCAACCTCAATTGCCTGATTTATTGTCGGTCTTATTGGATTTCTGCTTTCCTCCCAGGTGGGGTTTTATTGATTCATATCCTGCTTTCCCACATATCCATATCTCATGATCTGATCCTTGTCACTGTCCCCCCCCCTCCACTCACCAACCTTGCTATCAAAGTCAACTCGTCATCACAGCTGCCTTCACTGTCCACTCCAACACCGGCCAACGCTGAGTCACTCAGTTGTTCTTGTACATGTCCCATGTAAATAACATTCATTGCAACTATGCCAACACGTTATTCCACTTTCCCACAAGTAAACTAACCCTCATCTACTGCTAAATCATCTGGATCATCCACCAATGAAGCACACAAGGAGACCTGCAGGGTAACCATCAATAACATCTTTATTCTTCTCACAGGTAGAAGATATCACAACATAAAACCGCAAAAAGAAGAGTTGAGGTTAATATTGAAAAGGTATTGACTGATAAATAAGGTATGACTGATGGATAAGGCAGTGATTGATAGATGTCGTGGTGACTGGTGAGTATGGTATTGATGGATAGATAAGGCAGACGTGGGGACAAAAGACACAAGATACACCGCTATTTGAATACACTGAGTGTGGAGGTTTGAGTGCAGTCATTCGGAAGTCTCTGCCAAGTCGTCTGATAGGTGTGGTTCAGCCTTTAAAAAACTGACTCAACCAGGTTGTCTAGGCCTGGGGGTACATCTGTTCATCTCAGGCGTGATTCCAAAAAAGAGGTCTATTACTGGAGGGTTGGGCCACTGGATCACTTGATTCAGTATCTTCTGTGTGAGTTTAGGTTGCTATAGAAAATATGGTGTGGTGAAACCTGCTTGGTGGTGCAAAGGGCCTGACAATAAACCAAAACACAGATTCCCTTAGTTCATGTCTCTCCTGGTTTGGAACCCATATCCCATGCATGTTCATGTCTATCCTGGTTTAGAACCCATACCTCATGCATGTTCAGGAGTCGCCTGATTCAGAACCCAGATAGACAAATTCCTATCCCCAGCAACCAGTGTCTTGCTTAATTCTGCACCAGCCTAATGCCTAACTAAGCTGCTTAATACCCTGGGGGGAAAAAAGTTGAGTTGGGCAGGGATCCAGGGCATGTGGTCTTCCGCTACTCTGGGGTCATGTCTCCTGGTACCGAGTTATCTACCCTGATATTGAGTCCTTTCCCCAGGTACTGAGTCATGTCCCCTGGTACTGAGTCATGTCTCCTGGTACTAAGTAATGTCTCCTGGTACTGAGTCATGTCTCCTGGTACTGAGTCATGTCCCCTGGTACTAAGTCATTTCTCCTGGTATTGAGTCAAGTCTCCTGGTACTAGGTCATGTCTCCTGGTATTGAGTCATGTCTTCTGGTATTGAGTCAAGTCTCCTGGTACTAAGTCATGTCTCCTGGTATTGAAACATGTCCCCAGGTATTGAGTCATGTCTCTTGGTATTGAGTCAAGTCTCCTGGTACTAAGTCATGTCTCCTGGTATTGAAACATGTCCCCAGGTATTGAGTCATGTCTCCTGGTATTGAGTCAAGTCTCCTGGTACTAAGTCATGTCTCCTGGTATAGAAACAGTCCCCAGGTATTGAGTCATGTCTCCTGGTACTGAGTCATGTCTCCTGGTACTGAGTCATGTCCCTTCTTACTTCTTCACCTATTGTGTGACTAAGGCCACTTGGGAAAATGTCACTGGAGTAGCAGAAACCAAGGATGCAAAAAACGTATAGGACACAAACACATCTGGAAAAAAAGTGAGATTTATTTGTAAAGCATTTCCACAAATGCCCCGTAAAAATTAGAGGACTAACAAAGTTTCTAAAATAAATAAATACATCTTCTACAGTCCTATTTAAAATTAGTCACCATCTTTTGATGGGTTGGAGTGTTAGATCATCTAAACACAGATAAACGCCCTTGGAGAACCATGGCCAAAAAACACAAGGTCCAGGCCAAAACACTATAGGAAGAAATGTTGACAATGACTGGGAGACAGTCTTAAGTGTATTCATCCACAATAGGTGATGGAGGCTCCTAAACAACTTCATGAACAGTGCCTGTGCATCTGTTAGAACTTTGGGTCCAGGTTTCCCATATTTAGACAGCTTGTGTGACCGTACTCACGACCTCAGCTGCAGCTCTCTACGTCAGGCTGTCTGTGGTGGGAAGCCATCTCCATGACAACGCACGGTGGAACATAGAGATTAAAAGTCTGGGACAGTTTGTGAGGGACGCTTTACATTAATACAGTATGCAATAATAACTACAAATAATAACAATGGAGTGTTAATCTCGTAAACCTTCCTTACGCCCAACCCCACCCACACACACACACCCTCAGCCCCCTTTTACAGTAACTGGTCTTGACCTGGGAACCATCCTACATCCTGTCTGATTATACACCCTCACCCATAACCCTCCCCGCCCTACTCCACCACACACCCTCCACTCCCCCCAACCCAAATTAACCCAACATGGCCAAGCTAAACCCGACACAAGCAAAGCTAACCTAACACAGCCTAGCCAAGCATAGCCCATCTTGACCTAACCAAAACTCTAACCTGTCCTAGCCAAACCCAACTTGAGTTTATCTAGAATAACTTGTTCTAACCTAAGCTAGCCCCGCCTGTCCTGTTCTAGCCTTGCCACCTGACACCCTAATGATTGTTGCTGATGCAGTAGCTACGACAACAGAGCATTTGACCGAGGGAAATTACGAACACACACACACACACACACACACCAGATCATATTCACACATAAAACAACATTTACTTGATTAATGATACAGCTATTAGTCAGTTTACTCTTTTGTATCGACAATCGCCAAATGGCAGGTTAATCCGCACACACAAACACAAACACACACAAACTCCTGAACTTGCGGTCCTTGTCAGACCTAGTTACAGGGTGACCTACAGTGACTGTGACCACAGTGTTCCTAGCGAGGCGAGACCGAAACGCGGTAGAGCCTTCTGCTAACTAACTGGATGTTCTGCTGATCCTGAAGAGTCCCTGCCCAGGGGCTGAGATCAGGTCCTCCACTGTCAGACATGCCAGTACATACAAACAACTACAAATGTCTTCTTCTTATAAATGAAGGCAATTCAACTCTATTGGTAAGGGCATATATATGAGAGACAGTTCTCTCCCTGCAGCTCGCAGGCTTGTCTATCTGTCTGTTACAGAAACCACAGTGAATTTTCAAGTCGTCCGACCTACAAACACTCTCTGTTGATCTTTTATGTACTGTACTCATAACCAATACTGTATTGACACATTTGTTGCCATAGTAACTATAATCATAAAAGGTGACAACGTATACCACTAGGTCTAAAACCACTAATTGTATTATTAGTATTTTAAAGGATGCTTCACCTTCTCAGTCTACAGAGATCGCATAGACCCCGTTTGAATTGAATTGGGCCACTGCATTGACTTAGAAAAATAAAACTCATGAACAGTAGAAATCTTTATCTACAGGTATAAAAAAAAGAAAGCAGCAAGCTCATATTTCGCCATGTAGCTAACTGGGTAAAAACATTGTCTAACTTCATCTTAAGGGGCCTGTTCACGTCTTAGTCTTAACTTATCACCTCAGCGGTGATACTGGAGAGCTGCGTGTGAGTCTCAGACCGCTGGGTAGAAGCTGTTGGGGGTTTGGGTTTTAACCAGCTCCTTTTATATAACTGGTCGATCCCGACAGGTATATTTGTCCTTGCTCCCCAACTACCCTCACTACAAGCAAGTAGTTAGACAAGTACTCTGAAACGTAAATTCGCACAAACACACACACAGACAGAGTGCTGCACGAGGCAGCGTGTAAGGTGCTGAAAGGAGTGATCATGGTCATCTGCATGGAGTGGGTGAGAGGGAGCTGATTTAGCTTCATATCAAAACAATAGTAAAAAAAAAGAAGGCTTTTAAATACATTTCAGTTAATAGCTGGATTGCGTATGAAGACAAAACAAACGAACAAAAAGGAAATGAATGTAACAATCCAACGAGTCAAATCTCTACACACAGTCCACTAGCCACATCATCTTTGCACTGGACGTGGGAAATGAGACGACCCCAGTTGTTGGAGGGTGTCGTCCTGGGTCTGTAGGAGGGGGGGGCGGGGGCGGTGAGGTATGGCTAACAGCATGGCTCTCCTTCACTCGAACACTGTAACAATACGATTGACGATATGAAAGAGAGCTAGAGATTTGAGACACGTAGAGAACAGGCTATAGGTTGTGTCTGGTGTAGGAGCTGGGACTGGGGTGGGGGGGGTGTCAGGGGTAGGAGCTGGGGTGGGGGTGGGAGGGAGGGGTGGCCATCTAAAGGCTTAGTCTCTGATCGTCTTCAAGATTCTTGCGGCACAACCTCCATCATCTTCTGAAACATTGCAGTGGTTGAGACTGGAGAGACACGTACAAAAGTAGTAAGAAAATGAACCAACATTTCATTCAATAAATACATTTTTATGTACACCCAGAAAGGAAACTAGACTGTTCAGTCCAGAACATGTAAAGAGTCAACTAGCAGGGAGCTAACAGTAAACTAGCAATGAACTAACATAAACTAACTATGAGCTAACGTTAAACTTGCATGCTGAGCTAACAGAAAACCAGCACTAAAACAGCAGGAAGCTAACAGTAAACCAGCTGGGAGACTTACATATAGCCTGGAGAAGCCACTTGGGCTTGCTCTGCCACCACACGCCAAAGTAGTAGACAGGCACACCGGTGGCGATGATGCCAAAACCGGTGGCACACTCCGTGGGCGTCTTCCAGATTGACACCACAATGAGGAAGAGGCAGGCCAACACGAAGCTGATGGGCAGCAGGATGTTCACCTGAATTCCAGAGAGATCAAGTTATGCACTCGTTTAGATTAGGTCTGTGTTCAGCCGTTGTGATGATGAAGATGGGAAGAGCAGCCGATAGCTTTGGCGACAATTCAATGTGAGGAAATGATTTAAACCAATCATTCATAATTCACCCATACACAAATACAACCCCCCAACAACCCACACACACACCACTAAAAAAGACACACACAATCCCCCTAAACAAGCAAATGCATGCCAAACACAACTCAGACAGACAAACACTCAAACAGACCTCCACCCCCACATGCACACGCCCCCCTACACCCTTCCGTCCCCCACACAGGCACTCAGCACATGGATCTGTGCTGGAGAAATAGATTTGTCCCATTTCACTTCACTACCCTGCACCTCATTAGCACATCGCTGACAATGTCAACCAGGCCAGAGGGAGGACTGGGCTGCCAGCCTTTATGGCTCCATTTGGGGGCAGGAGTAGGTCTCCCTGTCCCACAGTCGCACAAAGGGCCAGTCTATGGCCAGCCGACCGAGTGCAAACTGCTGAGTCAGGGCCCAGGCCCACTCTACTGGAGCCAGGGCCGCTCTACTGGAGCCAGGGCCGCTCTACTGGAGCCAAGGCTGCTCTACTGGAGCCAGGGCCGCTCTACTGAGGCAGAGCCCTGGGCCGCTCTACCCACCTTGATTGGTCGCTCCAGCTCAGGCTTCTTGTAGCGCAGCCACATCATGCCGATGATCGCCATAGCGATGCAGAGCCAGTTGAAGAAGCTGAAGAAGTTGATGACTGAGAAGATGTCGTTGGAGAACGCGTACAGCAGAGTCATGACACACTAGAGAGAGAGAGAGAGGGGGGGGGGAAAGAGAGGTGTGGTGATGAGTTTTGTTTTTCTGATCACAGTTTATTCCTAAACATAGGACCAGGAAGTGACCTTTAGCCCACACCCATCCGACACCAAACCATTAAGCAAGTGCTCTTATTCGCCAGGAGCTCACATGACACAGGCCCGTTTTAACACTGGCGAATTGGGCAATATGTGAGAGCGGGGATATTTCTGTCGGCATGAGGGAACAAAAGTTTGGTGGGGGGCAAGTTCTCTGAGTTGTCCGTCTTATGCTCTGGGTTCTTTTCACCACTCTGCCTCTTTCTGCTCATTTGCATACCCATTGTAAATTCTGCTTTATGCTTTAATAAAACTGTTGTATTTGATCCAAAAGAGCGTTTGTGCCTCCTTGAAACCTTCTGAATTTAGCCCCGAAAGAGGCAAAAAAGGAGGGAGGATGTGTGTTTACTTTTAAATGTCCTGTCTCATAACAGCGTGTGAATGAGCTTGTGGTGACAAGTACTCTTAACCAGGTGACCAGTCCTGTCAACCCGATGACTAGTCCTGTTAACCAGGTGTGAGAGAGGAGGCAGGCCTAACAAGGAGGTACGTACTGTGAAGAGGAGGGAGGGCAGGGGGGTCAGCAGGGTGGGGTGGATCATGGACAGCAGACTGGGTAGGTGACCCTCCCTGGAGCCCACAAAGAACAACCTGGAAGAGTGAGGGAGAGGGCGAGCAGGGGAAAGAGAGAAAGGTAGTTATTCAGTGTACATGAGCTCATGTTTGTGTGTGTGTGAAGGGGTATACAGTATGCGTATATATGTGTGTGTGTGTGTGTCTGTGTGCATGTTTGCTACCTGGATGAGGTGAAGAGGGAGCCGTTGACAGAGCCAAAACAGGACAGCCCCACAAACACAGGGATGATCCAAGCCATGTAGCCCAGGTGGTAGTTTCCAAAGTCCTGAGAGAGACACACACATACGCACATACAGTGTCTGCTAAAGTAGACTGATATATGTAGTAGTAGTAAGTCTATAGGGAAGAGTGGGCAAAGTATGTAGTATATTAGTATATAGGGCAGTGTGTGTAGTATATGAGTACACAGGGCAGAGTGTGTAGTATATGAGTACACAGGGCAGAGTGTGTAGTATATGAGTACACAGGGCAGTGTGTAGTATATGAGTACACAGGGCAGTGTGTAGTATATGAGTACACAGGGCAGAGTGTGTAGTATATGGGTACACAGGGCAGAGTGTGTAGTATATGAGTACACAGGGCAGTGTGTATGTAGTATATGAGTACACAGGGCAGAGTGTGTAGTATATGAGTACACAGGGCAGTGTGTGTGTAGTATATGAGTACACAGGGCAGAGTGTGTAGTATATGAGTATACAGGACAGTGTGTAGTATATGAGTATACAGGACAGTGTGTAGTATATGAGTATACAGGACAGTGTGTAGTATATGAGTATACAGGACAGTGTGTAGTATATGAGTATACAGGACAGTGTGTAGTATATGAGTATACAGGACAGTGTGTAGTATATGAGTACACAGGACAGTGTGTAGTATATGAGTATACAGGACAGTGTGTAGTATATGAGTACACAGGACAGTATGTAGTATATGAGTATACAGGACAGTGTGTAGTATATGAGTATACAGGTGACTCACCACAGCAACAGCCTCAGAGGTTAGCATGTCTTCGGGGCTGAGCGTGGTGAAGTAGGCCAGGTTGGTGAGCACGTACACCACTGTGACAATGGGCAGCGAGATGATGATTGCCCGAGGCAGGTTCCTATGAGGAACGTGAACCATTTGGAACATGAATCAATACTAACATGAATCAATTTAAACATGAACCATTGATAGAAAAACGAACAAATTGAAATATGAAAAATAAGGAAAATGAAACATTAATCATTTATCAAATTAACAAGGGGTGGTCACAGGCGAATAAATGGTCTCTTTTCAATATTACCAGTCATTGCAGTTATGACTCTGCTTTAATAATATTATATATAAAAGTGTGCCAAGACTCACTTGTAAGGCTCAATCATTTCCTCAGTGACAAAATTCAAATAGTTCCTGTAGGGGACACGAGATGTGGGTTATCGTTCTCGCACACATAGTTGAAAAGCAAACAATCATTTAGCAAACACGAGTACGCTCAGGGTGAGCTCAGCTAACAGTGGTCCAGTATGAGGTACCCAGCACAGCCTAGAAGCCTACCGGAATGTCAGAACGACATGCTATATTTCCGGAGCAAAACAGAGGAGGTAGGAGAGAGAGAGAGAGAGAGAGGTTGGACAGGATGGCAGAGAGAAGGAGTGGGATTAGCAGGTAGGCCACAACTTATTCATTCTTGTAATGGTGGTCTTAATCCTCCAGGTCAGCTAAACTGGGGTTTACGCTCAGATTACTGGCAGACATGACAGTACCCCACTGTGTCCAGACCCACACATACCAGAAGGGGGAGGAAGGAATTCTGGGAGTCAGTTAAGGTGCAGGGTTTTTCTCCAGCCAAGCGTAGCCCCACTATTCCCAGTCCCAGTCCAAGCCTCAGCCCCCCGCCCCAGCCCCCACCCCAGCCACTAGGACTCACCAGCCTCCATAGGCAAAAAGGCCACTGTACAACGCCAGGCCGATGTTCCCGAAGTCTGACTTAGAACCCTTGAAAGAATTCTCCGGTAGGAGGTAGACTGTGTCACCTACAGAGATGAAGAGAGACAACAGTATGTGGTTAATCCCAGCATCTCCACCACTGGCACCGGCTCTACATCAGTTTGAAGAAAGAATAACAATGGGGCTATTCCACAACAGAGCTATACTCATCCCTGTAGAAGGAAGGAGGAAGGGGGGAGCGGAGTTGGAAAGGAGGTGAAGATATGAAGAGGAGAGGTGAGGGAGGAGAGGTGATGAGGAGGCGAGGAAGTGTGGAGGAGAGGGCCAAGGGTCCAGACAACATCAAGCCCTCCCCCCAGACAGAATACCACAGCTTACTCTGAGCCACATTAAAAGGCAAGGGAATGAAAGGGCGATGGGGGGGGTGCTCCCAACCAAATCCCCTATAATCATCAGGGATGGAGGTATTCCAGACTAAAACACCCCGCTTGGGGAGCACCGGTCTGTGTTCTGGGGGTAGAGTCTGGGCTGGGGGTCTGGAAGGCGACCCGTAGGTTTTAATAAAAATCTGCGGGAAGGTTCTGGAAGATGCCTGAGGGGAGACACCCGGGACGCAGGTTGCATTCCAGGCGTGGCAGACTGCCGGCCGGGCTGGGCTGGGCCTCAGGACACCAGACAGACCCTAAACCAACAGATCCACGGTGTTGGTACAGACAGAGGCCCCCTGCCCTGCACTGGGCCGTGAGAAACACCATCCACACATCCACCCCCCTCTGACGGACAATGGGCCACTGTGACCCTGCTGCACTATAAACACATACACACACACACACACACACACATGAACGCATGTATGCACACACGCAAACACACAAGCATGCATGCCTGCACACATATGAGCGCATGCATGTGCATACACACCCGTACGCCTCTTCACACACAAGCAACCCTCTACACACACACACAAACACTTCATGACAGGCGAAAGGTGCGCTAGTTGTGTTGTTATGGTGTTGCAGTGCTGTGCTTTGTTGTGGTGTTATAGTGTTGTAGTTTGTAGTGTTACAGTTTTGCGGTGTTGCGTGTTGTTGTTGAGTGTTGGAGTGTTGTGGTGGTGTTGTGTTGGTATGTTGCGGCGGTGTTGTGTTATAGTGCTGGAGTACCCAGAGAGGGGCATCATGTGAGCTCCCCAGTCACGCCTCACTGGGAGCTTGTGGTCAGCTGGTCACATGACTGGACCTGTGGCACCAGTACCAGGCAGGGGGGGTATTCTGGCTGAACTCGAGCATGCACACACCACACACACACACACACAGAAACACACACATACACAGAGACACACATTATACACACACTAATGATGGTATACGTGCATTGATGAATGGATTATACTGAGATGAAATGAACAGATGTGTTGTTGTGTGTGTTTGTGTGCATGGACATTCTTTTAGTGTACAAAAATTGCTGACAAGGTACTCTGTACAGTAGTATATAGTATGTACAAATGTACAGTCTATAAATGGGCTCTCCTGTTCTGTTCCACACATTAGTACTCATTGTTCATTCAGACGAAAGGCATGAAAGACAATCAGGAGGGAGGTTAATGCCTCGGCATTGAATGAATGTTGCTTGCTCGAGATAATCGATGTCAAGTACAACAATTGCCGTGGTGATTCTAACTAGCTCAGGACTTCCTGTGAAGGAAGGAACTAGTGAGAGTTATGTGATATCCAGTAAACTTCTGGTCAGGTGACCTGACAAACCGGTATCTGGAAGTAGGCGTGGCTGCGAGGGTGGGGAGGTACAGCACAGGTAGACACAACCCACTGTGCTTTTATTGGTCACCGGGGGGGGTGGGGGTGGATTGAGCTTGTGCGCGTAAGTGTGAGTATGAGTTTGTGTGTGAGTCGGTTCATGTGTGTGTGTGTGTGTGTGTGTGGTGTGTGTGTGTTTTGATCTTAAGTGTGTGTGAGTGTGTGTTTGGGTCCCTGCTGTAAATAAACCATTATGAGATCCCATTACAGACCAAGCTCAGCCTCTACGGAGACCCAGAGGAACTTCCACGCTTTAGAAAAGATAGACAGGGCGAGAGAGAGAGACAGAGAGAGGTCCAAAGACAGATTGTTAGACAGAGACTGAAAGAGACAGAAACGGAGACGGGGAGATAAAAGGAAATGAGAAAGAAAAGAGAGACAGAAAAGGAGACGGAGAGAGAAAGACATGTAGAGACAGAAAGGAGAGAGAGAGAAGAGAGAGGGAGAAACGGCGAGAGGGAATGGCATCAATGGACACTAGCTGCCCATGAGACAAACAACAACAGCTTTTGATTGAAAGAGCGCTGGATTATTGGTTTAATCAGATTACTGTGCAACAACCCTGCTGTCATTAATCTGGAGCAGCCTAATGAAGGCCTGACCCAGTAGACTTCATCCCTTCACTCTGCCTGTCAGGGAGAGCTTCCTGTCTGCCAGTTACAACTTCCTGTCTTCCAGGAGGAGCTGGGAAGCAGGTGCTATGCCCTCTCCAGTGAGAAAGACATACTCTGTCTGACTGGGTTGGTGAGCACTTACCTCACCTCAGATCTGAGTCCTAGTAAACACATATTAGACACTTCTTCTCCATTTGTATCAATATTCAGCGAGATTCACCGTTAGGATTTCACCTCCACCAACCCAGTCCTGTCAGACTTGTGTGAGTTCTCGGATCCGAGGTGAGAGGCAGACAGGGTCTGCATATGTGCGCGCGTGTGTGTGCACACTGCACAGGACTGGACAATAACTGACTGTCTGGCTGTCACGCTTACGCTTATCTATAACTGTCACTGGAGTGACCCCACCCTGGATAGAACCCTGGAGGGGGAGATACTTAAACCATGGCACGCACACAAACATTACAGTATGCACTGTTGTATGCAGTATGCACATGCCTGTAGACTTGATTTTTTACTTCGAAATTCGTTTTTTTACACTACACACCCTTTGCCTGCCTGCCTGCCTGCCTGCCTGCCTCCTTATCCGGACAACATCTCCAGTGGACGCCTCTCTCTGGCCGTGCAGCTGAAACCTTGAGTCATGTAGGCTACTCAATGTCCGGCCCAGTTTACAACAGGTCACTACCAGGAAGGGCACCTTCAGACTAATTTGAAGGACACAAGGCATGCGTCGTTACATAACTTTACGTAAGGAGCTGATCCATGTAGCAGTAAGTCATTCTGGATACTGTGTTTGTGGCCTACTAAGACAGCCTGAAAAGAGTCTTAGCCCGACAGCCTTTCGCTTTTACCATAATGACCGTCTGCCTCTCCTGTCCTGTCCTCTTCTCCCCCCTTCCCCTTCCCCTTCCCCTCTCCACTCCTTTCCTCTCCTCTCCTCTCCACTCCTTTCCTCTCCTCCCTTCTCCTCCCCTTTCCACTCCACTCCTCTCCTCTCCTGTCCCTGTACAGCACAATGAAACAGTGTTTTGATTCCCCAAGATTGTTCTGTTCTGCTTATTGGCAACGCTCACACACCTTAATTGGACCAGGATTGGAGCACAATTGAACAGGAACCCCTCAGTAATATCGACTGAGGCTAATGAGCATAATCTGATGAAAGGACCTGTGTTCCCCCCAGAGTTTGGATACAAGTGCACCAGACCTGTACTTTGCCCTCCTTTATCCATTTGTGAAGCGAATACAATAGGAGAGAGAGAGTGTGTGTGTGTGTGTGTGTGTGTGTATGTGTGTGTTGTGTATGTGTGTGTATGTGTGTGTGTGTGTGTGTGTGTGTGTGTGTGCATGCTGGTGGTCTTAAGTGTATTCCATAGTCCTTCCTACACTGTACTGACTGATGCTCAGAGAAACCCGGCCTCTGTTTTTATGTGAAAATAATGGAATAAGGAAACTGGGCTATATATTATCAAGAAATTATGATATTTCTTGTTGTCAATCAATAATACAAAGGGTACATATGTTTTTTTCTCTGGTTTGTCCTACAGGAGGACTCTAGTTTCTTACTCCTCATGTTATGTATCTGCTCGTGCTGTGGTGAGTTTACTAGTTTGTGACGGTGTCTTTGACCCCCCCTTTACAACACGAAACAGTGTTTTGATACCCCAAGATTATTCTGTTCTGTCCTACAGGAGGACTCTAGTGCCCTATTCCTCATGTTCTGTATCTGCTCGAGCTGTGGTGAGTTTACTAGTCCGTGACGGGGTCTTTGAGTGGCTGGTGTCACCGCTGGTGCCCTCTCTACTTCTACAATAGGCAGGTGCACACATTGTGTTGGAGTTATCGGATTAGCAAAGAGAAGAGATAGGGACGCACTAATGAATATTGTAATCATTCAAATGGAACCTGAGACCTCTTGCTCTGCAGTCAGATGCCGAGCAACTCCCATACCCTGATGTCTGCGAGTGATGACGAAGAAAGAGGATGAAGAGAGAGAGAGAGGCTGGAGAGAGGATGAAGAGAGAGAGGCTGGAGAGAGGATGAAGAGAGAGAGGCTGGAGAGAGGATGAGGAGAGAGAGAGAGGCTGGAGAGAGGATGAAGAGAGAGAGGCTGGAGAGAGGATGAGGAGAGAGAGGCTGGAGAGAGGATGAGGAGAGAGAGGATGAGGAGAGAGAGAGAGGCTGGAGAGAGGATGAGGAGAGGGTGGCGACGGAGATGCTACCTTTGCCGATCTGCACAAAGCCGATGACGATGATGAGGCCGAGGGCGAGCAGTTTGGCGGCGGCAAAGGCGTCCTGGACCCTGGTGGCGGCCTTCACACTGTAGCAGTTCACCGCCGTCAGGAGCACTGGTAGAGAGAGAGGGTGGGAGGGTGCGGGGGTGCATGTTAGTCCCTGACTGACCTCTGTTTAAATGAGTGGTGGAATGCAATAGTCTTTCAGTGTTACATGGTTGCTTCTGTCATTCCTGAGAGGACGACCAGCTGAGTGGTGAATGGATGGATACTCCCTCCAAACCTTCCACACGAGTTCCACACGGAACTCAGCCAGTTCGCCCTCGCCAGAGTAGCCAGCCAGTCAGCCTTACACCAGAGTAACCAGCCATCCCATTAAGAGTGATTAACAAGCCTCCACTTCAAAAGCAGCATAATCTGTAAATCAGGCCACAATAGAGGCCTGACCAGCACTGAGAGATCACAGCACAAAGACTCTCTGTACTGTACTCTCTCCCTCACAGACAGTCTGGAACCACACACACACACACACGCATAGAAATAAACACAAAAACACCTATATACACAAACACACACACATACATTTGTATGTAGACACACGTGAGTGTGAAGAGCCTAAATGGGGATCACCCAAACAAGCCCCCCTCCTTCCCAACCCTACATGTCTGGCAGAGACAGAGTGTATTCAATGTTCTCTCTCTCTCTCTCTCTTCTCTCTCTCACACACACACACACACACCCACACAGGGAAGATCCTAAATTATGCTTGTGAAACTCCAACCCTCCAACATGGCCTCAAACTAATAACTCACATCAAAGAAATAGGTCACTGTAACAATCACTCACTCACTCACTCACTCACTCACACACTCACACACTCACACACTCACACACTCACACACTCACACACTCATAACACCTGCAGTCATCCATGGTTTGTATCTCTGTCAAGCAGTCCCAGGCCCTGGGTGAAAATGGGGATTATGGGTTGAGACTAGCGGTAGTACAAAGACACCAATGCTAACAGGTACACTCATGGACACACACTCACAATCTCTGTCTTCCTTTCAAAACTGCACATACACTTAGTATCTACGTCTCTCACTAACTTTCTTCATCTTGCTCACACACACACAGTATTTATTTCTCTCTATCTCCCTTTCTAACAAACACATTCCTTTATCCTCATAGGGCAACCGCCCCCCCGCCCCCCCTCCGCCCCCCCTCCTCCTCCTCCAAACTGCATGGGGTGAATGGGAGCGCCAGTTTATCAAAGAGACAGTCAGAAGCAGAGAGAAAACTGTTCACAAATGCCCAACCACCTACACAATCTCAGACTGTTGATTTGTTCGCAAATTAGCCGGAGCTAAAACTAATCCAGGCGTAATCCTAACAGGCTAAACTCCTATCTGACAGCACAACACACGCCTACGGTTGGCCAGTGTGTGTGAGAAGTGTAGCCCTTCCTATCCCAATTTGTGGATTAGGTCTGTGGAAGTATTTGAAAACACAAAACAATGTATTTGTTATATAAATAGGTAGCATCAACAATTATTATTATTCAAAGAAAGCATTATGATTTGTGACAGGAGTTTGTACTATTTTAATTAACAAGTGTCAAGACACTAGTTCTGGTGCGTTGCCTCCGCTCGTTTCACATCTGATTGACTTTCAACCCTATTCACTTAGATCATACGCCACTGTACTGTATTATCTTATATATCTAGTTAATAATGATATATCTTATTCATTGTTATCATCCACATTTTAAAAGGCATGCAGTAGAAACATGTTTTCATCTTACGATAGAATGACACGTGGATGGTGCGTATTACTGAGCGCGCACTTCAGGATACTACAGGCTGAGGATGATGAAATAACGCGGCATTTTTTCAACAGTAGGCCACCATTCAACTTGATGCCCACACCCAGCAGCAGTGGCATTTGTTCTATGAACCTACATTTGGATATTCTTAAAGTCTACACGGGAGCGTGGCGTAGCGAAGTGACTAGGCTTTACAAAAAATGTGGTTCACACTGGTTTACCTGCACTTACAACACTGATGTAACAGGAAGAGGGCATGTCTTAAAGAAGCATGGTTCTGCTGATTGACTTCCTTGACTTGGTCTACTGTACAAGATAGGCTACTTGTTGTCAGTTTTAGGTTACTTACGGATACAAAGACAGGCGATTAACTTCGCTGCTGTCTCGGGCACTGGGCAGTCCGGGAAGATGGGTTTGAGGAGGTAGGTAGCAAAGACATAGGCGACAATGTATTGTGAGGATGGCCGTATGATAAGCAATTCGATCCACAATTTGAGGAAAGCAGGCAAAGACCCGTAAACCTCAAGTATATACGCATAGTCCCCTCCTGACTTTGAGATAGTTGTTCCCAGCTCGGCATAGCACAAGGCACCGATGGTCGAGAACACCCCACAGACAGTCCAAATGACCAGTGACAGACCAACGGATCCTGCCTCTTTGATCACTCCAGTGGGGGTCACGAAAATGCCCGACCCGATGATGGTACCCACGATGATGGCAACGCCGTTAACTAGTGTGATGGTTCTCTGTAGAACTACCGTCTCCTCTCCTTCAATGTTGCCAACCTCCTTCTCCTCGTTTCCCGGTGCACCGGTCCGGTTTGTGTTCCCGTTCTCCCCTCCACTTGGGGAGAGCATCTTCTCCGTCACCTGCTTGTCTTCCTCATCGCGGTCGGCGGACGTATTCGAATTTCTTTTCTTTAAGCTAGACATTTCTCGCTCCTGTGAGGAAAACGCTTTCCGCTTTATTCGCTCTCCCTTTAAAATTTGTTTTCAACGACAATGATGCTACAGTTTGAGACTGGTCGGTAGGCTTGGATACTGAAACACGAGGACACGCTAGGATGCTGGCTCGCTGCAGACTCAGACAAGCGTGCTTTCCACTGTGTCACAGCAACTCTGTCTCAGTGTACAAAGGATTAGAGAAATTGCCCAATAGTTCTCCTGGGTGTAGTGTAGGCCAGCCTTCCTCGTCATCATCTGCTGAACGTGATGCGCGATTAAGAAACGCAGGAACGCCCTCTAGCGATTGGCAGAGGCTTCTAGGCTAGGATGAGATGCCCCTAAATGGGTCCAAGCAACCAGACTGGCTGCCAGGGATTGCATTACTAACTATTCACATTTTCAGAAAACAATTTTCGGAAATAATTTCCCCAGTGTCTGAAAATAAGCGTACACTTAATTACCTTAATTAATTCACTTAATTAAAACTGACAGTAGCTTGGCCAGGAAATAAAGGTCTGTTGGATGTGAAGGGGCGTGGCTTAATTAATCATGGTGTGAAGGGGAGTGGCTATATTGAAGAGATTTATTTAGGGGGGGTTTTCAGTCATTATATTTGTTTACAGTGGCAGTATAGAGAGACAGCAAATGTAGGGAGACAGAGAAGGGATGACATACAGCAAAAGGCCTGGGCCGAATTCGAACCCAGGCCGCTGCGGTAATGCCTTATCCTACCCTGGTACACACACTTATCTGGTGTGCCACTGAAGTGCCCCAGGGACTTGTGTGGATAGACCAGGAAGTAAAAGGGCATGGCTACCAGGACCAGGGAGTGGAGGGGAGGCGGCTACATTCATAGATATATATAAATATATTTATATATATCTATGGCTACATTGACCAGGAAGCAAAGGGGAGGTGGCTATATTGACCAGGGAGAGGAGGGGTGTGGCTATATTGACCAGGAAGAGGGGGGATGTGGCTATATTAACCAGGGAGAGGAGGGGCGTGGCTTTATTGACCAGGGAGTAGTGTGTGTGTGTGTGTGTGTGACTGGGTTCAGAGCAGCAGGGGGGAGTCATGTCCATGTGGGAGAGCTCAGCAGGGATGCACCTCCTCATCCCCTGTCCCGACAAGGCCTGCCTGACATTCCTCTGTCTGGGACCCTCTGGGACCACTATTACCTGCTCAGGCACACACACACACACACACACACACCACACACACACACACACACACCACACCTGAACACTCACATGAACGTACACACACAGACGATAGCGGCAGATATAACAATTTCCTGTCTGTAGATGAAGTTGTTACGGTGGAAGAATGGCAGCCAAAGTTACTGTTCAGGTCTACAGAGATATTGTGGCTAAAAACAACACAGCGAATAATGCAAAGTTATAGTCTCAGGCTTATCTTCCACTCAAGGTCTGAGTTGTAGTGTTTCTGCCTACATAACATTCCCAGGCAACAACTGGGAACCTTGAGAACACATCTAGCAGATATCTTGGTCCCACGTCCTGGAAGACAGACATTTCTCATTTTTGTGGAACCAGGAAATAGTAACAAGGCCTGAAAAAATACGATTGAACTTTTCATTCAAGTTCATTTCATTTGCTCTCTTATATCTTCTCAGATTAAGCATGTAATATGCTGTACCTTGTACCTTGTACCTTGCATCAGAGAGAGATCTTTTTTTTCTACACTTTTAACCAAAGCTATACCCATCCCCTATGGGTATAGGGGGTGGACAAAACAAAAGGTCAGAGCATTTTAGTTACAATAATCTTCATCACAGTAAAATCTATCCAGCATGGTTATAATCACCACAGTCACAACAACATCTCTCCAATATGTTTAGAATCATCACAGTAATCTCTCCAGCATGGTTAGAATAATCACAGTAACCTCTCCAGTATGGTTAGAATAATCACAGTAACCTCTCTTTCCAGCGTGGCATGAATCATCACTGTCACAGTAACATCTCTCCAGTATGGTTGTAATCATCACAGTCATAGTAACAGCTTTCCTGCATGGTTGTAATCACCACAGTCACAGCAACATCTCTCCAGTATGGTTGTAATCATCACAGTATCATCTCTCCAGCACGGTAAGAATCATCACTCTCCCAGCATGGTAAGAATCATCACTCTCCAGGTGGAGAGGTGGTTGAGCCAAGGTCTGCAGTGATGCCAAGGCCTGCCTGCCTCCCTGACCGCAGCTGATTCAGGGCAGGGCTAACCTGGACCAACACTATCCCAGGATGGAGGCTCTTCACCGGGCAGAGATAACAAACCAGAGGCCTGTGAGCGGAGCCCATGGAGGGCCAGCCAGCGGGAGCCTGCCAGGAAGGATGTCAGCACACCGCTGGGCTTACACAGAAAAACCTTATTGTCCAGAGGGGGGTCTGGATGCCTGTCCTGCTACTAGAGCACAGGGAGCCAGAAGTCGGATACTTATGAAGGAATTCACAGTAGTTGTTGTTCTGGAGCTGGGAGAAGTGTTGAGGATCAGGTGTCAGTCTGACTGTGGTGCAATAGGGCCTCCAGTGTCTGCTGTATCCAAACGGAGGTGCAGAAGACTGTTGCTTTAGTGGGTGGGGAGCTTTCTACCATGTTTACAGGTCTTTGTGACGGTCTCCTGTGCTGTGATGGCAGGCCTTTGTGATGGTTTCCCTTCTTCTGAACACTTCAGAAAATGAGAATAAAACTGCCAAAAAAGGTTGGGGCCAAATACATATCACATGCTTTTTCCCCCCTCAAAATCCTGTCTAAGGGAACCATAGGAAGAACCATTCAAAAGACTTATAATATGTTAGGCTGATTCTAGGGGTATAGGAGAGGATGGGAGATGAAGGAGGGGGGTGGGGGTAGAAGAGCAGGCGGAGAGAGAGTCCAGCTGGAGTTCAGAGACGGTCCCAAAGCTGAAGATCCTGTTTACATCCCCTGAAGCTGTGGAACGTGGGGGTTGTTCCGTTGTTGTTCTAAAATTACCTCCTTCAAACCTGGAACAATAAGATGAGAAAGGAGTTTTAATGAGACTTTTTCCTTTCATCTTCATGAGCCTCAGTGTGTCCCGGAGCGTACGGTCAGTCCTCCTGTAGAGCCTCAGGTCCCAGCCTCTCCCCAATAAGGACCAGCAACCTTGTCCTCGTCGAAGAGGCCCTTTCAACAGAGTACCTCATGTTTTATTGCTGAGCTGAACTTGATCTAGGTCGACACGTGTCCAGTCTCATGTGCTGATCCATCTGTTCAGCCTTCGGATCATGAATATGAGGAAAGAAGAGTCGGACACAAAACGAACACATCAGGCTCCATACCCATCGACTTGAACCGACACCCACACACCTGACTCTATAACCCCACGTGTGGAACGATGGCACTCTGCCTTGTACTGCCGCTTCGCAGCCATGTTTTGGGTTTGTTTCTCACTTGGGGCCTGTCGGTGTCTCCCAGGTCTTTCTGCATGGAGTGACCTGGGTGTCCTTTGCAAATAACCCAATGTTAAAACATGTATAAGAGATTCCTCTGTTAAGCGTGTCCCTGGCCAGGACATGGGTGAGCACTTGGACTTGTCCCCCTGGCACTGGTGATGTGGACAACAGGATGGGGATTCCTTCAGAGGACACCGGGCGTGCATGCATATGTGTGTGTGTGAACCACAAACTTGTGTGAAATTAATCAAATTCTTCTTCAAACCTTAAATCACATAAATCCGTGTCCACCTTCAACTCCAATTTCTCATCAGTTGGTACATTTTTTCTGAATCCACATTCTCTGAATGAGTCTACAGGGGTCCAGATCAGTGTAGTGGTCATTCTGCCCTGCAATAGTAGCTTCAGGGTCAGGAGAAATGTGGTCATAGGAGACATTGGGGACTAACTGGACTACATCCAATGTCCATACCCCTAACTTCATTCATTTACTTGATCTCATACAAAGTTCAAAACCGAAATTATCTGAAACTTTCTCACACAACAATGGGAAACCTAGCAGTCTTTTGATAGAGACACAAACGCGTCCATCTCTTCCATCCTCCCTTTCCCTCTTGGCCAAACAAAATAAACACCAATGAGGGACTGTTTGAATCAGGTGGAGACCAAACTCGAACCAGGTTTCCGGGCATTCCAAGCTCTGCTGGGGCTTCAAAGCAGTAGTCGGGACAGGTCGCGGCACACAGGGGCGGGGGACGTGTGTGTGTGTGTGTGGGGTCCGGTTTGGGCGGGGGGGACTTCACAGTTCTGCCTAACTGCCTGGGCCGGACCTCGTCTCCAGGACTGGCTGGAAGGGAACAATGGGGCGCTGTGGAACCATTTGCTCAACGCTCAATGTTTACATTACATACACCTTTCCTAGAACTCTCTGGAACCCCTGAGACCTGATTTGTTCCCCAGCTCCGGTTCTCACAGTCTGTTTTTAAAGTCCTCTCATCTACCCCTCCCTCACATCTGCCCATCCTCCCGTTCTCAACCACACCTTCCTTCATCCACCCTTCCCCTCAAGGTATAGGCCAATACTAGGCTTTCAGGGTGCCATAACTGGACAGTGTTTGGAGGGGGTGCTGTAATGGGATGAGAGTTAGGGTTAAGGTGGGATCAGGGTTTAGTTAAGGTGAGATGCTAGTATAGATAAGGTGGGTTGGTGGTGGTCAGAGTTGAGGTCTGAGAAGGTTCGGAGCTCCTCAGTCCACTCCCCCCCCCCGTTCTGGTGGGGTTCAAGGTGTTGAACAAAGACAGTTGGTGGACAGTTAGTGGATTTGAATAATCATACAGTATATTGCATCTGCGCTATAGTACAGTGAATCTTAGCCTCTTTGACACAGCTGCACACCGTTTACTCACAAATTCATCAGCTCTCACAATTAACCACACAGACAGCTCTAAATGAGCACTCGTTGCACTTTCATTTTATTCATATATTGTGTCCTTAAAATCTTCTACAGTACTATACATTTCCTGTCAGCAGAGGTTGTTGTCAGGGTTACAGTCCCTACGGAACCCGAGCAGTTCCACTTCCTGGTTGTACAGCTGGGCTGAGCCAATGAGGGAGCAGGTGTTGGGATAGGGGCCCAGGGCCTCTCAACCCAGGGGCCAGGAATGTGGACGCCCACTGACTAAACAAACAGCAGTATGTACTACAGCACAAGCCCACATAGGTCAACACAGCCTGCAGCATGGGGACAACACCTGCTATCACATCAAACAGGGCCCAGGCCTGTTCCTGTACAACATGCATAGGGTGCACTGTGTGCATATTTTCTTGAGACCTACAGTATGTACACCCAGTAACAGCGGCTGAAACATAGAAGTAAAAAAGAAAAGATAAAATTACCGTCATCAATCAGATTTAGAATGTTATTAGATCTCATTATTATTCATATAATTTATTTAGGAAAAGAAACATTTAGGAAGAAAATGCAAATACTAGATAAATTGTGGTTGGATAGGGCCACTTCAAAAGGCATGTAACAAGTCACAACATTTGACACGACAGATAGTCAGTATATCTACCACATGACACAACAATCATTCACTCTCCATACAGTACATTGGAAAATTGCAATTTGCTCTAAAATAACCACCCAACTTCAAACCAGTAAATGCATAATTTCACAACCATATCCAGCACTGGTGTGTCCCCTTAACCCTCTCACCACTGGTGAGGTGAGGGTAGGGAGAGGTGAGGCAGGGAGAGTTGAGGTTAGGGAGAGGGGAGACAGGGAGATGCGAGACAGGGAAAGGTGAGGGTAGGGATAGGAGTGGGCAGGGAGAGGTGACAGCAGATGAGGTAAGGATAGGGAGAGGCGTGGAGATAGCTGCTCCTGTGTTTAGACGGTGTTTTAGTGTTTAGAGCACGTTAGCTTCACTGTCACATGGCTCTAGTGGGGCCCAAAGGGTGCTGGGGGGCCAGCAGGGGGCTGAGGAGGGGGGCAGGTGGCTCATTCAGCCAGGGGCCTCGTCAGAGGCTGGTTTTGAGAGGAACATTGTAAAGAAAGATCACAAAGAAAACTGTGGTCTCCCCCTCACTCCACAGACCAGACCAAACCACATACCCCACCCCCTGAAGGCAGAACTAACCAATCACTGCTTCCTTCTGGGTTTTTATGATCACAAAAAGCCGTTTTACTGAGAAATCCCTAGAGTAAGTCGCTCATTCTCTCCATCTACCCCTCCCCCGCCCCCCCCCACTGCTCCTCTCTCTCCCTACTTCACTCTCCTGTTGGGAGACAAAGATTGGTAGAAACGAATGTTGATGCTGAACAGACAGGAACAGAACACAAAGCTTCATCACCATTACAGTTTGGCACTGCATTCAAGGATGCCCCCAGGGCATTAATACCAGTCAGTTCCAGGTTGGTAGCAGTGATTCGAATAGTCAATTCAATTTGGCAGATGCGATTCAAAGAGTCAGTTCGGGTTGGTAGGAGTGATTCAAACTGTTGGTCCCAGGGTAGTGTCAACCCTGTCCATCTACCATGCTACAGCCACCCTCCCCCTGGTACCTCTATTGAACGCAGTGTAGCCTGACGACCTTACAGTTAGAAGGCCACACCACACACACAAGCCTGGCTGGCTGCACCTCTGGCCTGGAGGGCCCAGATATTCAGATACACGCCTCTGCAGCAGCAGCAGGCAGGGGAGCTGGCCCTGCAACGGCCATTAGGGGTGAGTTTCAATAGTTGGACATGGTCGCCTTCCTCTTAACTGACTTCTGAGGGGATAGCACCGGGCAAGGTAACAGACACGTGCATAATGAGTGGAGGAAACACACTGTGCTTTCCCCTGCCACAGAATCGGGTCAGCGGTAAAAATCAAGGAAAAGATCAGAGTGGAAAAAAGACAAAAGGTGGAGCAAAGTATGTCTCAGAACTGAGATGCACTCTATATCCTTTCTCCCCATGGGCCTTGGCCGTGCAGAATGCAGTGAGGTATTGATTACATAAAAGCATGGCTGACCATGTTAGTGAACATTTAAAAGGCACTGTCAGAGAAATTCCATCTCAGTGAACAGGAAAAGAAAGGATCTTAGTCATCGATGCTCAAATCGAATATTTGTTTGCGGTAGAAAACTAAAACAAATGACTTGTGCGTATATCGGGGCCCCTTCTATGCCAGCAAAAGCACCGAAGATTAACCATCAGCGCAGCTTCTAAGGCTACTAGATGCCATACTGTATACATATATTATCTCTCTCAGCTCTAAGCTACTGATTCGAAGATGTACATTCTTTAATAGTCGTTTAGGTAAGCACCATTTAAAACTACGACTTCCCCTTCAGACTGAATCTAACAAACCAAATCTTCTTCTGCATTGTACCATTAATGTGTTTTAAACCTTCAAACTATTTCCATAGTTCTGTCAACGCTAATAGTGTTAATGGATATGTATAACATTGATTTTGTCATGTCCACAAGAGGGTGCTATAAATAGTGACTGACCACCAGAAATATCCCTTATTGTTAAACATCAACACTTAATTGTAAAACGTCATAGTCTGCCTGTTGATAGGAAGAGAAAAAGTTACTTGACTAAAACCATCCAGAGATTGTGATAAAATGCCCCTTTCCGCCCAAGAAACAGGGATTTGAAATATGACATTCAACCTTTTCATAATATGTCAGGCACCAAGTAAGGCTTTCAAAATGGCCTCCACACCTTACCACCTCCACTGCTAGACAGCTCTGTCGCTCAGGCGATGGGATGAGCTGTTCCAAGGCCTTCGACTCCAGAACGCCAGGCAGACAAGGCAGTATGATAGACAGGCAGTATGACAGACAGCATGACTTCTGAAGAGCAGGTAAGACTTTGAATGTCCCCAATATGGGCTGAAGGGTTTTTGGGTGGATGAGATGGGACTCTAGTGTCGGGTCAGTAGTCTCCCTCCGCAGGTGGCTCCCCCTGGAGGAATGGGGAGAAGGACGAACGCACTGTCCGTCCCTTCAGTGGTTGCTGCACCCGGAAGTTGTTGACCATGCTCTTCTGGGCTTCCTCGTCCGCTGAGGTGAAGAGAAGGCTCCGGAACACTGCCAGCTGGGAGCGGGAGAAGAGAGGGAGAAATAGAAACAAAGAGAGGAAGCCACAGGAAGAGAGAGAAGAAGAAAGAGACCAAAAGAAGAGAGGGAGAGACAGGGAGAAAGAGAGGGTGAGAGGAGGGGAGGGAGAGAGGGGGAGAAAAATGTGTCAAGGGATCGTAGTTCAAGTACAAACACACTTTACATGACTCAGGCCTCAGCTTTCCATACTGTCACACACACCTGGTCATGGCTGACTTCGATGTGCTGCTTCATGATGATCCAGGTGACGGCCTCTGTGAGAGGGGGCGTGGTCAGTGACCCTCCATAGGTCCAGTAGTCATCGATATTTGTGGGCAGCAAACAGGCAGGGTCAAACTTGGTGAACTCCACCACACTGTCCTGGAGGGGTGGAGGGAGTACAGACAGCTCAGTCACAGGTTTAAATCGCCAAATGAAATGCCTCTATTAGCATAACTTATAACATCCCATTTATCAAACTGATCAATCTAATCGACAGTTCAAACTTGACTGGCAGTGTGTAGTTTGGTCTTTCACCACAAGGGGGTGATGAAAGTATACCTGAAATACCAAGAGTGTTCCCAACACTCACGTGTTCCAAGATCAGCTCATGTTACTGCATGGTACTTTTGTGTCATCGTGTTGGTGGACAGTATTCTCTTACACTCCGAGCGCTGATAACCCCGCCCCTCATTTATACTCTGCTCCCCGACATCCCAGCATCGATTCTCATCGAGGAGCAGCTCCCACGTCACACATCTACATAACAACACCCGCTGAGGTGGGAAAAACAACCCTCCCAGACGCTAACCAGACCTCTCCCTCCCTCCCTCCCTCCCTCCCAGACCCTAACCAGATCTCTCTCCCTCCAAGACCCCCATCGGACCCCTCCTAGACCATTCCCGGACCCCTCTCCCTCCCAGACCAACCTGCCTGGAGGAAAGGATTGAGGCCTTGTTCTCACCTTGTGTCTGACAGCAGGAAGGGCATCCACTAGTTTCTGGAGCCCCTCATGTCTCTTTCCCACCTAAGGAGAAACATCAGGAAACAAGCCTCTTTTGTCCATATCCACCACTTATTTAATAACCTTATTTACATGTTCAAACAGTGGGCCTGTGTTCGGTATGATCTTCGATTTACAGTGAGACATGGAATGTTAATCTGCAGGAGAATGTGCTGTAGAAACGAACACAGTCTCCTGTGTGTGCGTGCTGAGGGGAGGGCTGGAAAGCGAAGACGTAAGACAAATGGGCAGGGCTTTGTGCGGTAGGATAGTTTCGTCAAAGACTAGTGTAGGGCTATGTGGGGTAGGATAGTTCCGTCAATACCTGGGCTATGTGGGGTAGGATAGTTCTGTCAATATCCAGGGTAGGGCTATGTGGATTTTTTTTTACCTTGAGGAAGACTCCAATAACAGCCAGGCCGTTCTCTTCCATTAATGCCTCCTCGAACGAACTGTATTTTTCAGAGTTCCAGTGAACCAAGTGAAGCTAGAAAGACAGAGAAGGAATGAGAAAAGGAGTGAAAAAGAGACAAACAGAGTAAGTACTATATGTGAACACTTTGTACATCAGCCCTCGTCCTTATTAGCACAATCGGGTACAGTATGAGTTCTACTTGCATTTAAGCCTCAAAGCCATTGGCCAATACCCATCCACCACATCAACACAGGTGTCTGTTTCCATTCATCCGCACTGAGCCATTCTGTTGCATGACACCCTATCTATCTGACCCTCTGCTGACTTGCAGGTTCTCATGCAGCCTCTCACTGTGTTCCTCCCTGTTTGAGAGCTCAACAAAGGCCCAACCCTGGCAGCCGGTCCTGCTGCTGCCTCCATCACCAGGGCTCTACAGGAACCAGGGCTCTCTACAGGGACCAGGGCTCTACAGGGACAGGGCTCTACAGGGACCAGGGCTCTACAGGAACCAGGGCTCTCTACAGGGACCAGGGCTCTAAAGGAACCAGGGCTCTTACTGGGACCAGGGCTCTAAAGGAACAGGGCTTCTACTGGGACAGGGTCTCTACTGGACCCAGGGCTCTACTGGGACCAGGGCTCTAAGGGACCAGGGCTCTACTGGACCAGGGCTACAGGGACCAGGGCTCTACAGGGACCAGGGCTCTACAGGGACCAGGGCTACAGGAACCAGGGCTCTACAGGAACCAGGGCTCTACAGGAACAGGGCTCTACAGGGACCAGGGCTCTACAGGAACCAGGGCTCTACAGAACCAGGCTCTACAGGGACCAGGGCTCTACAGGACCAGGGCTCTACAGGGTTAGTGTGACCATGTGAATCCACTGAAAACCAGATACCTCTTATAAAAAGTGTTTGTCTAAAGAGGGCGTATACCCAAGTGACAATGCACATGCACACACATCCACACAAGACACAAGACACTGTGTAATGAGCGTTGAGAAATGTGAACCTCCCCCTGCCAGGAAGAGCCTGTGGCATGGTCCCGCAGGGCCGGCTGAACCAGACAAACAGCCTGTCAAGGGACCAGGCCCTACAGGGACCAGACACAACGCTGTGCTTCTCTTACGCAAGCGGAACAATACCAAAATAGAACCCTTCCCAGAAGGCAGAGGGGACCGAGCTTACGGTATGCGTCTATAAAGAGGGACGCACCGTTGTGATGGTAAAACTCAACATTACGTGCAAGTACGTCTGGGACTGAGCATGTTCCACACTTCTCCACAGGACGACTAGACTGCTGTCGAACCCCGGCCCTGTTACCCATCATAACGTCATGTGACAGTGAATACAGTAGGCTTCTCTTATCTAGGTATACACCTTATCCAAAGTCTGTCATTGTCTTATCCATTTCCTGTCTGTATCAGGCAATATTGGACATCATAAACAGTAAACACACGGGCGGAAGTCCTACTGACACACTAACTTACAGTAAAATATCAAACATAGACATCATAAACACAATCAGGCCATGTGTGTAAACTATTGTGTCGCAGTAACACTGGAGTCAGTCTGTTCAGCTACTTCCGTTAACTGAGATCAGTTTTGAGTTCAAGTTCTCTTTGGGTTCCATCCCATAATTATTACACTCTAATTGGGGTTCAGGACCATATAGGTAATCTGTCAGGTACATGATCTGAGCTCGGTACCTCAGCAGGGAACAGGCGGCGGTCCACAGTGTGCTCCGAGCCCCAGGCGTTGGTCTCCCCCCAGTGGAAGTGAAACTGACAATGCCGGAACTGGTCTTCCAAGGGACCCCCTTTAAGTGCTGCACAATTATCAAGATAATGTCATACTATGTTACAACAGTGATCTAATACAAAACAACAACAAAAACCTGACTGGAAACATTCATTCATATGAAACCATTGATTCACTGTCAAAAAGTTGACTCCAATACCCAGTGTTTATTATTGTAGACTGATCCTGGAGGTTTCTGACATGCTAATACCATCCCAAAAGTGGGCATTTAAGACTTCACAATATTTAATTGACTTTTGTATGGCTCCATGTGCATAGAAATCATAGCCTACATAATTTACATCAATACATATGTGAAGTAACGATAAAAGGACACAGTCAAATCAGTTATGATTTCCACGTGGCAGCCGGCAGGCATTCCACTGATAATCTGTAACATCCAGGAAAAGTGGGAGAAAAAAATCTTACTGGATTTATCGGTGGTGTCGTCGTACTCCACCAGGAAGGAATAGCCGTTGTTCCAGATCTGTTGACAGGTCCTCGGGTCGTACTTCGCAATCAACGGTTTCAGGTTCGGGTCAAAGATGCTCTTGCGCACCGTGATATCGATTGGAGATTGACGTTCTCCTCCCGGGATGGCGAGGGGTCCTTGCCACATCGGATGCACTAAAGAAGAAGAGATTATGTTAGACAACCAGTTATACATAACGGCATGTTACCTCAAGAAGAAAAAAATAGGGGAAACGGCAAAAAAAATCGTACAACCAAGAATTAATCACATCGATTAAAAACACCTACTTTTCATTGTGTACTCAGCTGCTTCCTGCATTTTGTAACAGTAAAAGAACAATATAACGAATCGAAATAGTGGACGATTTTATTCAAACACAAAAAATGATCAAAAAGTAGTCTGTCGGCTACACAAAAATATCGTCCGTGATTCGGCTAGCAGTACGAGGAGGAAGGAGTGAGGGAGAAATATACTTCCCCTTGTAGGCTGTTTTCGAAGGAAATTGCAAAATAAGTTAGACGTGGGAAGGTTATAAAGTGACGCGCGGAATGTATTGGCAGACCGCCAACTCTACTCCACAGCTGGGCACTGATCCGCTAGTCCAGTTCTGAATGACTTTATATATGGAAAAGTCCTCTAGCGGACTTCCTTTCCTGTATGTGGCATGTGACTGATGCTCTTGTGTACTGCTTTGAATTAAAAAGCGTATGATTATTATTCTGTAATATGCCTACCAATAGACTAGGGTTCTCTGGAAAAGGCGTGACTGTCAGTGTGAAATGTTAGCTATTATTTGCTATTGGTTCGTGAATGACATATTGTTGACACATACCTAGCTAGTCCCAGGATGTATATCCCTTAACGTGACACCGCGTGTCCATAGTCCACCTACTCTACAATAAAGCAGTTATAGGATATCCTTAGCTCATTCAACCTCCATATAAATGCAGTGTGCGTGTTGTCTTTCGAAACCAATCAAAGTTTGGCACAGGCTTGAAATGAAAATATTGTGAACTCAACTCAATGGCATGCAGTTTAAAGACACAAGTCTCCACCCTTTGTGAAGCCTAGTTCTGGTTAAGTACACAGCCAGATAAGAGCAAATACAAAAGCATTCTTCAGGGTTGGACAAGAACATGCAAGGACGTGATTCTTGATTTTACCTTGTTCTGAGTCTGGCGTTAGGGACAAACATAAAATATAATGGAATGGCAAAATATTCTGAATCTAACCCTATCTGCGAGCTCAACATATGAGTTGAATGACAAATACAATTTTGAAAATCGGTCAATAATAGGCCTAGAGGATGTCAACATCTTAGCTGCAGACCTTAGCTGCAATCAAAACCTGGACATCGAGGTTTGTGATAAATATGAATCCTTTTCGACCCTAATCCACCCATGCGAATAATCCAGTCCCTTGTTTCCAGTGGACTCTTTCCACATGCTTAAAATGACAACACAGTAGCACGAGAGCTGACTCCTTCTGATTTTCATAAAAATGACATTGTAGCCATCATGTGCTTCTAATAAAAATGTTTCTATAGTTCAAAACAGAAAACACACGTTAACTGTCTTTCGGACACCCTTTTTAAAAGCTCAACTAGCTTGTTTATTAGGCTACTCCGTCGATTGACAGCGGATTTTTTTCTCAAATGAATGCGGCGGCACATCCTGGTCTAACTTAATACAATTGATGAATACACGTCAACATAAGTTTGCACTTACTCTGTGAAAGCACATATTTGCTTGAACATGCACTGAGACTGCATGTTCTCACTGGCATAAACCGCTGGCTCCTAATGTGCCGGATGAGACGTCGGTGCAGTTGGCGAGCGAGCGGCGATGCAATCGATGAGAGAATCACCATGATCAAGCCTTGGAAGTTGGTTCTCAGACGTTTTTCGAAGCTTGTCACAACAATACAACGACGTAAAGCTAAAAACAATCAGTTATGGCCTCATGTACCCGACGTTTACTTTACATAACAGTTTTACAACAACCAGTACTACACCGTTGTTGGGTTTCAGACAAACTCCGATGTCAGTTGCATTTGGAACGCCTCCTCGCTCTCACTTGACTGGTTAGAGGCACAAAGTGGGCAGGCTTTCATCAAAACGCACAGCGACAGCAAAAGATAAACGGGTCTTCATCTGTCCACCAACATAGATCGTAATTTGTACTCGATCGCACAACAAATAGAAAACTAATTATTGCTTAAATATGCCCCGTGGCTCCCGCATACACAAACACGTTTTTAAGTAAAGGTGTGCTTATGAGCATGTTGTGTGTAAAATGGAGAGCTCGCTGAGTGTGGGTCTCGGTTTTCGACCAATCAGCTTCATCCAACGAGGGGCGTTTTAACCATCATCTCGAAGCGAGCCAAACATAGACGTAGCCTACGTAGGGGTCACAGGCTACCCATCAATATAACAATAGGAAAGGATCGGAAGGCATTTTGTAATTTTTTGTAGTTAATAGTCTGTGTTGCTACCGATTGGATAGACGGGAGACCCCTAAAACGCGTTCGAATATTTCATTTATCAGATGAATGAAAAAGCGTTCAAAGCACACCATGGGCAGGTCACAAGTCTTGAAAGTAAACGGTTAACTGACCATCACAGATGAAGTGTTGACATTACCAGGAGGACATGTTGACAGTGAAAAATGTTATTGTATTTCCTGAAAACCAACACATTTTCTTTCACAGTTACAGTATAAACTACCTGTGATGTCATGAAAGTCATAAACATAATCCTGCTTTATATGAACCCTACCCATGTTCATCTTCAGATGCACAAGAAACGATTTCCTTATAATCATAAAGCACACATTTACATCGAAGCTTAGAAATTAGCAAAGCACTCGCTTCATTTTTTTACCTACACTCAGATAACCCTGACAAGGAATGTAGTATTTACTGTAAATGGGCTCATGTGACCAATCAAGAGGACGTCATTATGCACTGGACTTTAATCCCTGTCAAGGACGCACTAAACGCTAAACATTTGTTCTGGGGGGTTTTCACGCCACGTTGGAGCACACAAACTACTTTATCTCAAGGTGAGCAGGACACTCAAAAATGGCTGGCAGTTCCGGGCCAACCAGCAGGGAAGTAAAAGGACAACGTGAACAACATTCCTTTCTGCACAATGTAATTGCTGTAATGAGGCCTTTCCCCTCTGCCTGAACAAAACAAGACATAACTCACTGTCTAATCTAGTGCAAACACTAGGCAACGAACTGGGCAACACGGTGTCCTGTTCATGCAAGTCCCAGGTAAGACAAGCAGGTTTACATTTTCGAAAGATCATCTTAGATTCACAAACCTCATCCTCCCCACAAAACAAGAAAGGCTATATATAGCTATACAGTACATGCCAGTTCTGTTCCAGCTCTGGATGTAGTCCTAGCCATAGACTGTCAACCCACAGCTGTCTTTATTTTCGTCAGAACCAACAGCAGAGAAGTCACCTTAGCCAAAAATGCAGTGACTGCCACCCTCCCCCACCCGTGTGGGTGAGTCAGACAGAGGACTTTTGAGATGACTTCAGGTATCAGATGATCAGTGATCATGTGATCTATTTCATCAGTGGTCATCTGCTTGGTCCAAAGCCCAGCCCAACTATGATTGGTCTCATGGTACGAGTCTCTTGGTGTCTTCTCTATTCTTCTCTATTCTCCTCAGCTACAGAACAACAATGAAAGAGGCTGATGATGCCCATTTTGCCCACTGTCTATGAGGTAAATAAGTGGTCAGTAAGTCAATCAATCAGTCAATAAATCAGCCAGTCAATCAGTCAATCAATCAATGCTCAGATGTAGTTTTTTTGTTTTTACCCTTCAATGTGTAAGATTACAATGATTCTTATCAAATACATAAGCAAAAAAACATTTGGCAGGGCTCGACATTAACTTTTTGAGGCACTTGTCCTTCGGACA
>CAEFZP010005896.1:20890-31127 GCA_903064625.1 Mallotus villosus | reverse complement strand
GGCCCTCCCTCCACCCCTCTCTCCAATAGAACCCCATGTACAGTAGAGTTCTGTGTACAGTGAGTTCCATGTACAGCAGAGCTCCATGTACAGTAGAGTTCCATGTACAGTAGATCCCCATGTACAGTAGAACCCCATGTATAGTAGAGTTCATGTGTACAGTAGATCCCCATGTTACAGTAGAACCCCATGTACAGTGAGCTCCATGTACAGTGAGCTCCATGTGCAGCAGAGCTCCATGTGCAGCAGAGCTCCATGTGCAGCAGAGCTCCATGTGACAGCAGAGCTCCATGTACGTGAGGTCCATGTGCAGCAGAGCTCCATGTACAGTGAGGTCCATGTGCAGCAGAGCTCCATGTGCTGCAGAGCTCCATGTGCAGCAGAGCTCCATGTGCTGCAGAGCTCCATGTGCAGCAGAGCTCCATGTGCAGCAGAGCTCCATGTGCAGCAGAGCTCCATGTGCAGCAGAGCGAGCCAGCAGGCCGGGGCGGCGTGGTGTGCTGAACCTCTCTGGTCATCCCGGGCCTCCAGCACCACCAGGACCAACAGCTCCCCGTCTCTCCTGCTGCTCGGCAACATATGGACAGCTCACAGTGGGAGTGTGTGAGGGCAGCCAGCTCGACCGGCCAGCCAGGCACACACACACACCACATACACACCACACTCACACATATACCACACGCAGCCAGGACACAGAACTGTGTCAACGCAGACAGGCTGGCCAGAACGAGAGTCAGAGGAGAGAAACGCTGGTCTAAAGAGCTCCTGGTGGTGAGGCCCAGACCACGCAGGAGAGAGAGGAGGGATGGGAGAGAGAGCAGAGGGGAGAGAGAGGAGAGGGAGAGAGAGGGAGAGGGAGAGAGAGGGACGAGGAGAGGAGAGAGAGACGAGAGACGAGACGGGAGAGGCAGAGAGGGAGAGGCGACGAGGGAGACGGAGAGGGCGGAGCGCAGAAGGTAGGGAGACGCAAGATGCAGAGGGATGACGAGACGAGGGAGGAGAGGGACGAGGGAGAGAGAGGGAGAGCGAGAGTGGAGCAGGGATGTGAGGACGAGGCGATAGAGGGAGAGGGAGAGCGGAGAGGGAGACGAGAGGGGCGAGGCGGAAGACGAGAGAGAGAGAGATTTCCGAGAGTAGAGAGAGAGCGAGAGAGAGAGAAGGGAGAGGGAGAGAGGGAGAGAGGAGAGGGAGAGGGGAGAGTTACAGCGGAGCAGGGAGAGGGAAGAGGGAGTGAGAGTAGAGAGGGAGGGAGAGAGAGGGATGGGAGGGAGAGAGGAGAGAGGGATGAGGAGAGGCGACGGGGAGAGGGAGAGGGAGAGGGAGGAGGAGAGGGCAGGGGGAGAGGGAGAGGGAGAGAGAGAGAGAGAGGGAGAGGGAGAGGGACGAGAGAGAGAGGGAGAGAGAGGGGGAGGAGAGAGAGAGAGAGAGAGAGATGAGAGAGAGAGAGGGAGAGGGGAGAGAGGAGCAGGGAGAGGGAGAGAGGATGAGAGAGGGAGAGGGAGAGGGAGAGGGAGAGGGAGAGGAGAGAGAGGGAGAGGAGAGGGAGAGGGGAGGGAGAGGGAGAGGGGAGAGGGAGAGGGAGAGGGAGAGGGAGAGGGAGAGAGAGGGAGAGGAGAGGGAGGAGGGAGAGGGAGGGGAGAGAGAGGGAGAGGGAGAGGGAGAGGGAGAGGGAGAGGAGAGGGAGAGGGAGAGGGAGAGGGAGAGGTAGGGAGAGAGGGAGAGAGGGAGAGGGAGAGGGAGAGAGAGAGAGAGAGGAAAAAGAGTTAGTTAAGCTCGCTGCACTCCACCACAGCAGAGTCACGTCCCGGCTGTCTGGTTGCTGCGGGCAACCAGACATGATGTCATAGGCAGTTGAACTTGGACTTGAAGGGGGGGGGGAGGCTGTGTGTGGTGGTGGGGGGGTTGGTCACTCTCCACTGCCAAGGATCACATTTGGAGTGCTGGGAGAGGGGGGGTGGGGGGGGTTGGAGATGGGAGGAGGAGTTTTCAGCAGGCCCAAAGAATCATGGGAAGGGTCGAGGAGAAGGAAAGAGAGAGGACTATCGCCAGGTCCTTCAAGAAGCGTTTTCCCTTTCTGTAACACGGGGGGAAAGCGAACGCCCCCCTTTTCCTCCGCCCCCTCACCCCACCGGCGAGGGGCGAGCAGCGATTCTCCTCACCTCCCCGAGCGGGACCTGTGGAATGTGGGCGAGAGCCAGGGGCAGAGCGGGGCCCTGCCAGCCACCCTCCCCCTCCTCCTCCTCCCTCCTCCTCCTCCTCTCTGCTCTGCCCCTCTTATCTAACCCCTGCAACCTGACCCGGGGAGTAGCCTGCCTGACCGGCTTCATGCCCCAGCCGGAGAGACCCGCCCACACTCACAGCCCACCTTACATGTCGACTGACGCAGAACACGCATTCTAGTGCAGCTCTGCTCGGGCTTGGGGCTTTTATAAAGTCCAAAAGAAAAACTGACATTCTTCTTTCTTTCTGATTTCTTTTACTGCTCTTCAGAGATTTAAATCAACCGGAGTCTGTTAGACGGTTTACTGTTTGTCTCCTATGAGTTTGGAACTTTGGAAATATGTTTTGATGGGTCCTAGAGACAGTCACTTTACATGTGGTCACGTGGTCTTACCCAACGCCACCGGGAGAGAAAACAGTTGCAATGGAAGTAGGCCCTCTAGTGGTCACACATCGTTCACGATGCCAAAATCAAGCTACTTGCGCATACATTTACTGTTGTAACTGTTCGAAATAAATCAAATCAAATTAAAAGAAAGTCAAATGACAAAAATGATTAACCCAATGTTTCCCATCTTGTGTTTGCAGTCTTGGTTCCTCTGACAAGGCCTTCCTGGATCAACAGCTGAAATTGTGTCATGAAAATTGGAAAAAAACAGAAAAGAAAAACACACTGAAAAAAGGAACTGCTGACACTTAAGTATTTCTCTCTCGCCGTCACTGTCCAGAACAACAATCCGTCGCCATAGGACCCCCTAGTTACCCAATACGATTTGAGCAGGAAAGAACTCAGCCAACCAACGCTCACCACAGACGGCTTCGATGGGATGAGTTGGAGTGGACAGACTCTGAGTGCAAAGGAGGAAGAGGAGGAAGAGGAGGAAGACCTGTCGCACGTGAAATGTTGGAAAAGCAAGCTCAAAAAGGCCTGAAAACTGACCAATTATTAAGTTTGATGTTTTTATATTTTCTTTTTTTATTTTATATTTCCACAATGAAACTCCATGGCAATGGCTAAGAGATCCATCCAACTTCGACTGCAAAAAGCAACTAGAACAATAAAATAAATTGGACATTAAATAATTGGTTAGGTTTCACCTCAAATGAACCCAGTTGGTATTCTCCAAGCACTCACTCCCCAGGTGCTTACCCCTGGCTCCGCCCCCCCCTCTCCCTCTCCCTCTCTCACCCCGGTGGCCAGGGCCCCGGTGAACGCCCCCGCAGCCGCACATCCCGCCCGGCGACACGCCCCCTCACTGCCGCTCGATTCGCTCAGCCCTGAATCTCCCCCATTTTTTTCCGATTGGCCAATAACGGTGACACCATCCAATGGTGTGACATCTGCACTAAACGGCTGGTCTTTGTTTACCTGTCAGAATACCAGGACCCACGTCCTCCTGTGAGAAGAGATAGCCATGAGCCGAGAGCAACACACACGACAGACAGTCACGACACTAACCATGTGCTCTTTCATCCCCCCCACACCTATGCACTATTGTTAACAATAAGGGATGGAACAGTATTGCACATCGATGGTCAGACAAGAGCGAAGCGAGCTGGTCAGTGTCGGTTTCGATGCGAACGCGGGGGCTGTGGCTGTGGGCCAGCGTTTAGAGCCCTGACACACACACACACACACACACACACGCTTGCAGCAGGCACACACACGCACACCTCTAAGAATGCACAGACACATGCTAACATACGCACACTCACGCCAACACACTCATTGACCATCCTCTGTTCAGAACAGTGTAGTACACACAACGAATAAAGCAACAGCAACATCTTGTTTTTCACAGCATGGACATACCATACATACACATTTTACTTCAGCTTTCATTTTGTTTGTAGCCGGTTTCTTGCATAATTTTTATTTGTTTGCTGGATTGGTTTTGGTTTTGTCTCACTTGGGTTGATCATGTTTTATGTTCTTTCATTTGTCATCAAGAGTTTTCTTCTTTTTTTTGCAGTAAAACTAGTCTTATCACACTTAACAACAGAACAGTCTCACACCAGACTCTAACAAACACCCGTTCAATTACGACTGCATCCCCTGGTACCACTTCACCCTGGATCCACAGTCCTGTCACATCTGAGTTTAAGGAGCACACACACACACTCACACACACACGGCAGTGTACGGCAATGCACGCCAACCCGACACCGACACCCTGATTTTGAAAAATGAAAGGGAAGCCTTTATATTATGGTTCTCTAAACTGCCTTTGTTAATGGTTTTTCATCATTTAATTTGAGATACTTTTTTTTTCTACCGTAAATGTTTCTTATGAAATTGTTATTGATATTCATTTCACCATGACACAATAATTCAAAAAAGCCAAGTCACAAAATAACTGGACTGCCCAGCTGTTGGCTCCATATGCAGGGATAGTACTGGCTGTACTCACAACTTTCAGCTTCTAGTCAAATTAGCTCTATGTACTAAAAACCATATATTAAGACTATAACAATCTATAGAAAAGTGCCTCTTTACTCCCCTCATGCAATTAGTTATAAACTTGAATTCAGGTCATGTTTTCTCATATAAGCTAAAGCTACACCCAACGGTAGCATTTATAAACATGTAAACCATTTGGCCCCTAACAGTTCTTTATAGAGCACTGCAAACTGTTGTTGTATTCTAAGAGAGAGAGAGAGAGAGAGATTACTTATACATATATATTTATGATGTATGCTCTTTTCAAACTTTGACCTTCACAAGCTGATTGGCAGTCTAGTTATTTTCTGAACCTCAGTCCCCCTAAGTGACATCACGTCACTGTAACCAGTAAGATTTGACCCTCACACACACACAATCTACAGTGCAGCCTTCGGGAAAAAGTCCACCATGCAAATAGATGAAACATGTCTAAAATCGACAGTAGGATTGAAGAAAAAAAAAGTGTTTGTTTTTTGATGGAAAGTATTATTATTGAAAAATATGTGTCGATTGAGCCACGTGCAATGCATTGGGTAGATAATTGTGTTTGTCTGTTAGAGATTTTTAAGAAAGCTACGAGAAAAGAGAAAAAAAAATCTATTTGTTTCAAGTCCATAAGCTCCTGGACTCTAAACACGAGGGCCATGAAAGATCCTAGTCTTTGTAAGTTGGGGATATTTGTTTTGATTTCCTTTGTCTCTTTTTTTAAATGTTTTCCGTGTAATCATTTGTTTATAAATGCGGGAGGGCTGAAGGAAACATTTCTACAAAATGATGATATCATGAGATGAAAACCGGTGCTTTTAAACAAAGTACATTCAACCTATTATTAATGAATGGTAATGAACAAAACAGTGAACCGTTTAGGAAACAGCATTATTCCTCTTCCTGTTTGTATTCTTCTATTTGTAACGAGTGGGGGGAGGGGTTCCTATACCAATAGGTTGTGACACAAAAGGCATTTTGGTTCAACCTTTAGAAATAGACCTGTTAAGCCCACAACTTCCAATCCAACAATTGAATCACATTCACACCCATAGAAGAATCCTGCCCCTCGAACAGTTAACACAGCCAGTTGACTCCCATGAACAGCACAGTTAACACAGCCAGTTGACTACCATGAACAGCATCTCTCCAGCGTTCACCCGTTCACCCGTTCCACCGCACCCGATCCCCATTCAAACCCATTCGTTTTGAACTCATCTTATTGGCATCACATGACAAGATCTCCCTCGCTGTGGGAGATGCTCTCCATCCTGGGATCCCCCTCTGAGAAGATCTCCTTTCTTGTTTTTCGAAATTTTGGACGAGCCCAATCGGACTGTTGCCTTGGCACAAGAGGGAGATGTTTGTAACGTGAGCTGAGTTTTTAGTCAAGTGTCTTCTAGTTTAGACTCCTCTCTCTCCCTCTCTCTCTCTCTATGTCTCTCTCTCAGAGCAAACCACAGATCACATGACTACAGTATAAGATGTGCAGCTCCGAATGGTGCTTATGAGAAGTCAATCTGAGCCCGGTTCAGCAAGGTCAGACTCCGCCCCTCCCCGCCCCCATCCCCGCCCCCTCCCCGCCCCGCCCCCTGTAAATGACTCCTGAATAGTGCTTGTGCCGTAGTGTATAGTTTCCCAGCAGTTAAAGGTTGTCCCTTAAAAGTGCCTTTTGTTCACAGACTCCATTTTGTAATCCAGATCGCCCTCCGAAAAAGGGTCGGAGGTAGCAAGTTGGCCCCCGAGTGCAGACCCAGGATCAGGTGATCCCGCCGTGACCCTGTCATAACCTCTACCCCAATCGGAGGAGAGGAGCGAGAGAGCTCAGCTGACCCTGGGTCAGCACTTACGGTCAACTTTGTCCCCCGCCTTCGAAAAGAATCCCTTCCATTGTACTTCCCCTATATCCTCTTCCTTTTCAAAGCCGTATATATATAGTACAAAAGGAAACTGGTGTGAATTAGTTATTTACTTTTTATTGATAAATGATGACAACAACAAAAAAACAAACGAAAAGGCACTCGTTCTCGTTCCGCTCTCGCTTTTTTTTCTTCCCCTCCGTCTGCTCTGTCTGTTCTCTCTCTCTCTTAGACACTGGGAGTAGTCTGTAACTGTGTGTCCGTCTTTCTCCCCCCGTCTCTCTCCCGCCTTCCAGGCGATGGAAGGGTCGGGGGAGAAAAAAAAATTTGCAGAAACTTTTTGTCTGAGCAGAATGCAGTTAGCTCACATGTTATTCTATGTCTGTATGCTTCACATTGTATGACCATACCCATCTCTTCAGCTTCTCCATTCAACAGCTAATGTAAGTGAACAAATTACACCGATGGGCTTTTTGGGGGGTGCCCTGGATCGAAGGGGCGACAGCGGGGGCCTGAGGACTGGTCGAGGTCTTGGTAGAATGTTTGAGTTTAAGTGACGTTACAAAGGGCTGCTGTGACCGAGGAAGTCTGTTTTCATTTGGGGGTATTTATTTCGTTTCCCTTGTCATTTCCTTTCTTATTTTTTCTCCACTTTAATTTGGATTTATTTTCTTTTCCTTTTGATATATTTTGCTATCAGGGTATGCTGTCGTTGAGATTCTCTCTAAGAGATGCTTTGACTGTAAATGAAGCTACACGCACCTTATCCGCGGACGCGTCCCTCATGAGGCCGAGGAAAAGGGGTTGTGCATCACCAGTACACACACACACACACCAACCAGACTTTCTTTAGTATTATTAGTGTAGTGGGGTTTAAATCAAGTGAACCTGGAACGACAGTATTAGCCATGGACAAAAAGAAACACATCACCCCATCAGCAGTACAGACCTAAGGACTCCCGTCTCACCCCTTTATCACCTCATGCTGGTGCCGTTCGCCTCTGTTTTGTTTGAGATTGTTTTTTTCTCATAACGGTGAGGGGTTCGAGGTGTTCAGACAGTGCCCTATGACCCTCCCGGACCCCCCCTGTTCCATGCCCCCGTGCCCCCCCCCTCTCTCTAAGCAGAGCCCACGTCTTTGTGAGAACGCCCCTCAAGAGCTCTAGGTGAAATGCATGTGTTAATTACAGTTTCTTTTCCATAAGAAGAAAAACACAGTTTGAGAAACGCAGCGTCTGATTGAATAAAAAGGATGTTCTTGACTGTAGCATTCAGCCGTGTCGTCTCTTTCTGTTGTTGATGAGAGACGAGACTTGTGTGTGTTTAGGAACCGTCTCCAAAAAACCACAGAGCCCAACATGTAACCCAGCCATAGCAAACCTTCACAAAATACCTTGTCGTGAGCCAGTGGTTCAAACTGCCAGTTTTATTGAAAATGGATAACATGAAAGAGGCACTTTGGTGCTAAACATCTACGGCCCTATCTGACCAATTCAAAATGCTTCAACATTCACGCAGTGCGGGCCTACTCATCACATGACCACTGATCGAAACAAGCTTTTCTTTAAGTGCAAACGTGCAATTCATTTGTATTATTAGAGGTACAAAAAGATGGCATAGAAATAGTCAGGACAGTTAAGACATGTTTTATTGCCAGGGCTGAGATGAGGTTGAAGCAGAGGACCATGTGCGAAGGAGGACTAGGATGCCTTGCCAGTGTGACGACAGTACACAGTATGTTGGAGTAACTTAAGGACCTGATGATAGAGTTGGTTTTGGGGCACATGGGTGGGGATGGGGTGGGCTAAGGGAGGCTAGGGGGCTTAGCTTAGCTGAGGGCTGTAGTGTAGTGGTTAAAGGACTGGAGGAATTAGGGAACAAGGTTAGCAAATGACTGCTCATAGCTATGCTTGTATATTCAGCCTTTTACCTTTGATTCGAGACTTGTAGCAACTAACTAATCCTCCTTTCACCCTTTTTTGAATGCCCTTTCCAATTGCAAAAATCACAACTTAGATCGATAGAGGGCGGACAGTGTTGATCGCAGGCAGTCAGGCTGGGAATGTTCCCTCATAGGGCCAGCAGCAATGCGGCAGCAGCGTCTGTGTTTTTGTTGCAGGTCATGTATACCTGAAGTACCTGGTCCCAAGACTGATCAAGTACCAATTCCATTAACTGAAAGAGAAAAAAAAGTATAATTCAGAGGCACGAAATGCAACATTTTCTGCATCTTCGCCAACAAAAAGTTCTAGATAGCAGCATGACGCTGTCCTCTTACGTTGCTAATGGCTTGCTCGTCCTCCGGAGTGAGCTGGGCAGTACCATCAAAACAGAAGGTGAGAAGAAGTGAAAAGCTGCACACCGCAGACATACAATTTTGCACACATCAGCATTACTGTATTAACATCATTTACTGGTGATAAGAGTAGACGTTATTTCATTAGTGAAGTGGTCTTTTGTGGGGAAAAGAGAGGATGTAGATGTGTACCTGTGTGCCAGGAAGTGCCCCTGCTGTTGGGTTGGTTTCCTGGACTGGGTATTCACTCTCATGTGGAGCAAATTTGATGGCTGCCTGGCCTGGGCATGGTGGGGTGGAGGTATCGGAGGAATGTTTGAGTGACAGTTGGGGGGGTGGAAGTGGTGGAGGATTAGGTGGAGGTGCATTCTGAAAAGTAGGAAGAGACCAAAGCTTGTCACTTTGATAGTCCAGAGATAATTACATTTAGTCATTTAGCAGACGCTCCTATCCAGAGCAATTTACAGTAAACAGGGAAATTCCCGGAGGCAAGTAGGGTGAATTGCTCAAGGACACAAAGTCCTTGAGCAAGCTTGGCACATTTGTTATACCATAATAAAAATAATAAAAACTTCCCTTTACCTCATCCATAGTCACAGATTTCGACGTCTGTTAACTCTGTTTTGTCCGTCAGGTCGTACTGCCACCATTAACGTACCTTCCTCCCCCTGTAGACAGCATTACACACGGGTTAATAAAAAACGATGTCTTAAAAGTTAAGGGATCGTATCCAGAGGTAAACCCCCAGAGAAGAGCCACTAGACGCCCCACGCAGAACTTATAGGCTTCCCAGCTACAAATGTCCATAATTCAAAGCGCACACAATATTGATCACACACAAAGTTATATACATGCATGTTTGTATTTTTACTTGTTGGCCAACCTGACGATGAGATGATGAACCAGGGATATGCGACGGAGGTCGTTAGGGTTAGCAAGGTTGTAGCAGAGTCTTACAAACATTCTCTGTTTTCTAGCCAAAAAAAGCGGAAATTACGGTGGCCCTGAAGTGCAAAACACACCCCCTAATATGAGTGCATCCCCCAAATGTAAACACTCCCCCCAAATACGAGTCAACTCCCCCCAAATAGGATGACTTGCTCACCTCCCCCCAATACAAGGACACACTCCCACAAATGGAAAACATTACATTATTGTAACTCAACGTTTAAAAACCTGTTCCATAGGGCTGCGCTTTACCATCGCCATCTGTTGGTTTACTGTGAGAACTGTACCTGTAATTCACACTTTAAACCACTAGATGGCGGAATTGAAGCGCAGCCCAATGGCGCTGTAGAAACAGTGCCCCTTAAAACGCAATTTATACCCTTTTGCATAAGTAGGCCTACTTGCTACCTGCTTCGATAGCTAAACAACTGTCCTGGTGCACGTAACTCTGTCAGGCTATTGCATTTCGTACTTCTGTCGATCAAT
>CAEFZP010005896.1:0-15000 GCA_903064625.1 Mallotus villosus | reverse complement strand
GTACAGTTAAGCAACAAAACCTACTAGATCACATCATATTACAGTTTTTTGATGCCCATTTGATTTATGTAACACAATCTTATAGGCCGAAACATTTGTATTTAAAATGCCAAATTATTTGATCTTGTGTGTGATGACCTACACACACGTAGATCATCATGACACAGTAATGTTGTGATGATGACTGACTGGACCCAAGGGGGAAGTACATCTCTGGTGGGGGAAATGTTGACTATGTTTGCTATTTTCATATTGGACTGTCATTAAAAACCTCCTCTACTGTCCTCTTCTTCCTCAGGTCACGGAGGATGAAGAGGAGCTGCTGCTGCCTCTGTTCAGCCCTCTGTCTGGACCTCTGCTGCTGTACATGCCAGTGTGGCGTCCTGTAAGTTCTCCTCTGTCTTGGAGCTAAGAGTTTGAGAGGGGCGCATAAAGTTTTCACAGAGAACCTGGGCAAATAACAAAAGCTTAGTAATGTCTTCTTAAAACATTGACAATGTAGTCTATAAAATTACGATTTTTCATAACAATTGCTAAGATTCTCTCTCTGCCATGAAGGCTCCATCATCCAGGCCTGATGTTGTTCAGCTGACTCGTGCTGGGAAGCTGTTAATGACAGAGTTAACATCTCTGGACACTCTGGTAACCTAATCACCTTCTCTCATTCCACCTTCTATAATCTTAGTCCACATTCTGCAGTCTTCAGGTTGAGAAACCCCTTGTCTTAGATGCACAGTATTAGTCACCATTGGACAAGGATGGTGAAGATAAAGTCTCCTGTTGTTCACTGTCACAGACCTTCTTCACGGCCGCAGTTTGGCTACATCACATTCCTAAGATCTACCTCACCCGGGCTGGGAAGAGGGCATTGGAAGACCTGACACTCAGACAACAGGTAACATCATTCAGTACAAATTCAAAGAGTCAACATTATGGAAGACTCACACTGCTCAACACCATGTATTTATATATGTATCTCTATGCCAAAACAAAGTCATAAAATACATATCAAAGGGTCACAGGGGTGCAGGGCAGTCAAACACCAAATTTTCACAAGCCGACATAAAGGCCCCAGCTTCAGTGTCTTCAGCTTTCCACTCAGACTGTAACTCAGTTCAATGAGCTGTTTAGTTACTAGGTAGACAAATGGGTTTGAATAGGTTTCTGTGTGTCATGTGTTTCAGATGACCAGCGGACCCTTGCTGCCCTGGGAGTTCAGCCCCCTCTACTGTGGCCCTGTGGTCATTTGGACTGGGGTAAGAGCCATCTTACCTTAACCTTTACACACACACACACACACACACACACACAAACACACACAAACACACAATTACTCACACGTACCCAGTCATTATCTCAGTTGTTTTTCTGCAAATTTGCTGCAACGTTCCGGAATGTTGAGATGATGATGTCATGATGAGTGGTTCAGTCCTGGGTTATTTGGTCCCTATGGAAACATAGTAGACATGGATGGGGTGGCTGGTTCCTTTCAGGGGGAGGTAGTTCTCTTGACCCCCTCTCTCCTGTTATGTATGTGACAGCCTGGCTGCCTAATGTGTGTATTCCTCTCCCCTGTGAGACTGGAGGAATATACACCCCAGGAAGTCATCATTTGAGTGTGTCAATTCAACTGCATGAACAAAAGTATTGATGTCAGAGATACTACAGTATGTTTCTCAGTGTTAAGACATCGGATATAAGCTCTGAGTTACAGTATGGTAAGGATCTGTGGGTCCTAAATCAGTTTCAGAACATTCCACCTCACCCTCTTCTTCTCTGTTGATGTTTCTGTAGAGGAGCTTGTGTACTGATCTACTGAGATCTGAGAGGAACCATACGTCCTACTGTCTGGACCGTTGGACCAGAGGGTATGGAGCTAAGGTACTATGAGTCAGCCTTTGCAAACACACCTGCACACCTACCCAAAACAAACAGCCCTATTGTTGTTATTTGTATCACCTCATCCCTCCTTCCCACTCCCTCAGAGGGTGGACGTACAGATGCGCGGTGTGTGCGTCATAAGGGGGGCTGACACCTGGCAGTGGTGTGCCAGGTCTGAGGAGAGATTCAGGCGCGGTCTAGATGTAAGTGCAAACACAATCACACACGCACGCTCGCATGCACGCACAAGCCACACACAGGGTGCGTGTCTGACCCAGGTCCTCCTCCTCTGTTTGCTTTTGAAGAGATTCTCCCACATGGCTTCCTCAGAGGAGGATGAGGGCTGGACCAGCGAGGAGGACCAGGACTGGGACCCCTCTGAGGAGGAGAACGATGAGGGCTGGACCAAGGACCAGGGCAAGGACCGGGACCCCATTGAGAAAGAGAAGAATGAGGGCAGGACCAAGGATCAGTGCCAGGAATGGGAAAATGAAATGGAATTCCTCAAGTTAGTACAATTCCTTAACAGGCATATTTTAATTGTTACATTTGACAACACGCCATACACATGGTTCTTCTAGATAGATGATATAAATACTATTGTATGCACAGGAATGCATGTTATCAAGGTTCCCCACTCTGTAGTTAGCTTGTCCAGCTTAACTTGACTGATGTATCTCCATAGGTACCAGTTGGGAGACAGAACCATTGATTACAAGGTGGCAGCTCTCAGACAGGCTTTCACTGTGAGTAGCTATCTATCTAGCTAGCTAGCTTGTTGATGTTCTATAAAATGCTAGGTAGTTATCCTGATCATCCATGTTTGTCCCCAGACGCTGTTTACTGACAGCAGAGAGTTCGTGTTGGCGGCAACTCACTTGCTTTTGGGAAGAATGGCAAGCGAGGCACAAAAGGTATCTGACATATTATACCTCCACCAACAGTTACTAGACTTTGGGTGACCTTGATATATGTCACCCTGGTAGGGTGTCACCACTTGAACAGTCTACACACATGCTAACTTGGAGATATCTAACACACCTTAGAAAACATGGGGTCTGTGTGTGACTGTGTCTGTGTTCTCCAGGATAAAGAGCAGTTGTTTTACCAATACAACAGGCTGATGGAGTACACCTCAGACCACGCCCACCTAGACTCCATCATGCAGGAGCTGGCAGCACAGTCTGTAAGTAGAGGGGGACGAGAGGGGGAAGGGGAGGCAAGGGGGGGAGAGGAGGTAAAGGAGAGGATGGATGGTGGGTGAGAGGAGGGCAGGAAAGGTCCTGGCCTTCATGCTCATCAAAATGTGCCAAGCTCACAACATGTATTGAGCAAGCAGTCTCAATGTTTACATTTGGGCATGGGGTCTGTGACATCACACATTCTAGAAGGTGCGAGACACTTGTCTGTGGCAGCAAACTTGTCTGACTGACGTTGTTTTTCAAGCACAAATTGGCCAGGCAATATGCACAGTTTAATGACCTGGACACCCACATCTCCTCTCATCTCATCTAACTTCATCAGAATCAGAGATGTGACAGTCTAAGAGCTGGCTAATCATTTGTGGGAACTCTTTTCAGATTCATCACTTGAGCATCATAGATGTGGTGATTGAGCTGGTTATGCTGCGCCTGATTGTGTTTGGCTATCGCCAGTCGTATTTCAAAGTAAGTGCCCCGCCTCCCCAGTCCTGCATCACAGGGGTGCAGTGACCTCACCATGTCTAGATAGCCACGGAAGTCATTTTCATCTACTCCAGGATGCGAGCCAAAGTTTACAAGTGGTTTAAGTGGTTGACTGATCAGTCAGTCACAGTTTTGGTGTTTGACCCAGCCTCCCTCCTTCTCTTGCTCTCTTCCTCCCCCCCCCTCCCCCCTCCCTCCCTTTCTCTCCCCCACCCAAACCCCCCCCTTCCCAGGGTCCAGATTGCTTCATGCCCCAGCTACATGCCCTGGTGGAAGCCTTCCTCCCCCAGGACACAGAGGGTGCCCCAGGGAAAACATACCTGGAGAAACTGAAGGTGTGCTCTCTCTCTTTCCCCCTCTCTCTCTTTCTCTCTCTCTCTCTCTCTCACACATACACACACTTTCTCTCTCGTTCAAGATTTCCACAGTGTTTGTTTGGCGCCTGACCTTTGTGCACTCCTCTTCTCCACAGAAAACGTTCTTGGACTTCCTGGACAAAATCTTGGGTTTCCCAGAAGCCCTCTACTACTGCCAGAACGACTTGGTGCCCAAACTCATGCACCATCTTGGGGCCATGTTTTCCAAATTGCTCAGGGTGGATGAGGACTTGACTGAGGACCAGGACTCCTCTACGGAGGAGGAGGACATGACTCTGGACCATGACTGGGACAAGGACTGGGGCCAGGGTCAAGATGGGTGCCCGAACCCAGACCTGGACGAGGAGGAGGAGAAGGAGCAGGATTCTGAAGATTCTGCTGGTCATCGTCACCGTGACGCAAGAACACGGGATGGTGACGATGACCGTGAAGGAGTTGAGATGGAGTCTGGCTTGGTAAAGGCCAGTGGGACCCAATCCTCTTCTACATCCTCCCAATCCTCCTCCAGCTCCTCCACCTCCAGGGGCTCCATGGTTCGGGCCCCCAGCCCAGAGGCACATATGGGGCCGCTCGGAAAGACCGACCCCCCCATCCTCCCAAAATTGTTCACACCGGTAAACTGAAAACAACACCACACACTGGCACTAGGTAGAACTGACGACATGTGACAATCTCAATGAATCTGTGTGTCTTTTCTCTCACTTCCAAACCCAGAAGAAAGAAAAGACGTCCCTCAAGGATGGACAGACTGAGGCTGCCATGGGCAGAGAGAAGCAGGAGAAGATAAGCAGGATATTTAGGTCAAACAAAGTGGCTCCCCTCATCTTTGAATGTAAGATCCTGACTGCACATTGTCTCATTTAGGCTTTTCCACTTTAGTTGGGATTCCCACCATTTCACACACACGGAAGCGCACACACAGACACGCGCGCACACACACACTATTTTTAAGTGAGAGGTCACAGAGCTGAAGTTCTGTGTAATGTCATATCCTGTTGTGTGATGGTGTTTCCTGTCCAGGTCCAGACCTTGGTGAGTCCTCCATTTCCAGAGGACAGGAGAAGAAGGAGACAAAGTCCATCAAAGCTTTCTTCAGGGGGATCTCTGAAGCTCTCTCCAGGGCCTTCTGCTTCGGCTGCATGGAGGACAGTCACCAGTAGAGAGGGCCACCTGCCTGAGGGGAGAGGAGAGGAGAGGAGAGGAGAGGAGAGGAGAGGAGAGGAGAGGAGAGGAGAGGAGAGGAGAGGAGAGGAGAGGAGAGGAGAGGAGAGGAGAGGAGAGGAGAGGAGAGGAGAGGAGAGGAGAGGAGAGGAGAGGAGAGGAGAGGAGAGGAGAGGTCATGTCTGATCTCTAGATGGAAGATAGATAGATAAGATAAGATAAGATAAGATAAGATAAAATAAGATTAGATTAGATAAGATATAGATAGATAGATAGATAGATAGATAGATAGATAGATAGATAGATAGATAGATAGATAGAAGATAGATAGAAGATAGATTGATAGATTGATAGATTGATAGATTGATAGATTGATAGATTGATAGATTGATAGATTGATAGATTGATAGGTTGATAGATTGTTAGATTGATAGAAGATACATAGATGATAGATTGAAAGATTGATAGATTGATAGATTGATAGAAGATAGATAGATAACTAGATAGATGGATAGAAGATACTGTGCCAACCCAAGGGCGCAGCACCCTGGACAGCGGCACCGGCAAGCCCGGGGTCAGGTGATCGGGGGAAGGTATGTCCGGGATCCGCCCCCACCAGAGACAACGAGCTACACAGCTGCGGCTCATGAGTGGGTACAAGGATTGTCCCACTATAAAAGGCAGGCCACCCCTGCCCAAAGGGGGAATAGCTAGAAGTGAGTAGAAGCTGGACCCCAACACACATTTGTTAACTGTAACCCTAACACTATTGTGTGTCGTTTCAGTGAGGAGTGGAGGGTCCAGACAACCCAGCCAGACCAGTCCCGACCAGTCCTGACCGTTCCCTCAACCGAGGAAGAACTTAATTTCTTTAGTTATTTTTTGTTGGTTGATTCCAAAAATAAACGCCTGCTTTGGGCATATCACAACCCGTGCTTTGGAGTAATGCTGTGCTGTGCGGTCTTAGCTGCGCCCCTTTGGTTGCCACAATACATAGATAGATTGATAGATTATAGATATAGATAGATAGATAGATAGATAGATAGATAGATGGATGGATGGATGGATAGATAGATGGAGAAGAGAGGAGAGGAATGGAAAGCAGAGGAGAGATCATGTATGATCTCTAGATAGATAGATAGATAGATAGATAGAGATAGATAGATAGATAGATAGATAGATAGATAGATGATAGATAGATATTGATAGGTATTGAAGCGCAGCCCAATGGCCCTGTCGAAACCCCTTCCATAGGGCTGCGCTTTACCATCGCCATCTGTTGGTTTAATGTGAGAACTGCACTAATTCACACTTTAAACCACTAGATGGCAAAATTGAAGCGCAGCCCAATGGCGCTGTCGAAACAGTGCCCCTTAACACGCAATTTATACTTTTGCATAAGTAGGCCTACTTGCTACCTGCTTCGATAGCTAAACAACTGTCCTGGACCACTCCTGGTGCACGTTACTCTGTCATGCTATTGCATTTCGTATTTCTGTCGATCAATTTCTTATTCCCTGTTAGTTACTGCATCCATTCAGCGACGAAAGTGTTGTACCAACCATTTCTGATTTGAGTTAATGTAATGTGGTTTTGAGTTAATGTTATGTCGTTCTCCATTTGGAGGAGCGTGTCTTTGTATTGGGGGGGAGGTGAGCAAGTCATCCTATTTGGGGGGAGTTGACTCGTATTTGAGGGGAGTGTTTTCATTTGGGGGATGCACTCATATTAGAGGGTGTGTTTTGCACTTCAGGGCCACCGTTGGAAATAGCGTTAAAAAAAAGCGTAACATCCTGCTGCAGCCAGCGTCTTGTTTACAATACAAGCCAGAGATGGGAGTTGCTAAAGTAAAGGGTTTTCACTAAAACGTAGTCGAATACAAATGACCAAATACCAGTGTCCTTCAAACTGTTCTTAGAAGTAGTCGAATTGGGTGGATAAACTATATAGATCTATATATATAACTAAGTTGCACAAAAATCGTTTTTTGTTTTGACTCTTCTGTGGATTCCTTGCAACATACAGTGACAGTAGTCAACAAGCTACTGAGCTAGCTGCGTGCTAGCCTAGCTAGAATAAGAGCTTTGGTACGAAGTTAAAGCTAGTTCGATGACAGCAAACTAGTAAGTCATTTATAAACGAATTGGGATAATCCTATCCTGTCTGGTCGAAGTGGGGTTTGTGCGCGGTCCACATCAATGGGGAACTGTCTGTCTTCGCAAGGTGCCGATGATTTGTCTCTTTTGAACGAATCGGATTCCAGTTTACTAGTACCAGGAGAGCCTCCGCCAGTTTACCAGGTGATATGTAAGCGTCGGACATGAATTAAATAAACCTCTAGGATTCATATTCCTTAAATTATGCAATTGGCATCCTTCACAAAAATGCCGAGGACATATGAAGTGAACATCACGTTTATTCGCTGTATTGTTATGTATTGAATTCCAATGGTGATTCCTGTAATTGTATATAAAAGTATCTACTGTACCCGGCTGGGATGTTCATACGATTATTCAATTCAAGACTAATTCTGTATTGTACTCAATATCACATTTCTCTAATTCCATTTGAGACACCCTATGCAGCTCAGGTTGAGGTCTTGAACGTGCTTGTTGCCTTGTGGCCCTCTGCACCCACAGGAGCGTGCCCAGGAGCCAGTGTACCACCCAACCCCCAGTCAGACCCGCCTGGCCACCCAGCTGACTGAGGAGGAGCAGGTCCGCATCGCCCAGCGCATCGGCCTCATCCACCACCTCCCCAGGGGCATCTTTGATCCCGGATCAGAACCCTCCGACAAGAAAGTCAAAGAGTGAGTCTGGAGGGGGAGCGAGCGGACCGTTATGCTGATTGCGTGCGCAGAGTTTTGTGAAAGTTGTGTCGACACGGGATCCAGTTGAGAGGCGTCTCAAAGTTTTGATTGGCTGGGGTCCAATGGGTCCATTTTGACTGGACACAGATGTGTGTGTGTGTGTGTGTTGGTGTCTCTCTCTGGGGGCAATTGTCAGCTCAAGGCCTGAAATTCACCAGTGTCCTTATCCCTCCGATCTCCCTGCAGGTGTGTGATCTGCATGATGGACTTTGAGTACGGCGACCCCATCAGGTTCCTGCCCTGCCTGCACATCTACCACGTGGACTGCATCGACGCCTGGCTGATGCGCTCCTTCACCTGTCCCTCCTGCATGGAGCCCGTGGACGCCGCCCTGCTGTCCTCATATGAAACCAACTGAGGCCAACCCCGTCGGATCCCCCCGCGCTGCTGCACAGAGGGGGCGAATCAAATGCACCTTACCATCTCACTTTGACCTAGCTGCTTCCAGACTAACAGACCAGCCAGGTTAAGCAGATACCGGTAGGCAGTGTGAGGGAATGTAAAGCTGGAGTTGATGCACGGTGTATTTGAGCTTAAAACAAGTGAGTCTGTCTGCCTTGCAGGCCAGAAGGCCTGGCCAAACTTAGTGAAGGATATAGAAATACTGATATAAACGAATAACACTGCGTTCACTTTTAGGCGACGGGCGCTAGCTACGGATTTGCTTGTGTAGTTTAGTTTTGGGGGTTGATTTCAGTTTGAATTCTCCTGCTGTCCCCTTCTTCCAGACCCTATGTGCAATATTATGTTGATAAAATGCAAGAAGGACTCTGATAGGGTAAATGGTGGCCCGCCTCCCAGCCTCGACTTAAACACTGCTGCCACAGCCAATAGTTGTCGAGACATTTGCTACCTGGGTCGGTGATTGGTTGAGCAGCAAACGGCACAGACGTGCGGCACACATATGGCCTTGAATGTCTCTTTAAAAGCACAGGGCTCTTTACTAGAATGCAATTTTTCGAATCACAGGGTCGACTCTGTAAAAGAAAATCGAATCAAAAAAAACAAAACGAGAGAGAAGTATACAAGCTTCCGAAGTGATGATATGTTCCAATGCTGTCGTTACTCCATGCCTTCCCTGTCAGCATCTTAATAGCTTTATTTTGACCTTTGACCTTTGTAGGTTGGTTTACTATGGCGTGGGGTGTGTAGCCTGTCGTACCCTGAGCTGCCTCTTTAACTCTGGTTCTGTTGTTTAGCCTTTGGCCTTATCCTTAACAAGCTTTGCCTTGACGTCTGTGTTTTGGACTCGTCGAGATGGTGTTTCGGGTTGTTGTTGTGTTTTCTCCTGTTTCTGTTTACTGTCAGTGACCTTCTCAATGAAAAACATGCTGTGCGATCTCCTGCCGTTCTCCCACAAGGCTTCCTGGGATATCCTTGGGCAATCTTTACCCCACTCATCCCCATCTGAGAAGAGACTGGGGACATGTCCTGCTGCATAGGTCACTTGCTGGATTGCACAATGTAGAGTAACACTATAAGCGGTAAACCTCCAGACAGAAATAGCTACTTGGCGTGACTTGACCCTCTTTCTGATTAATATTGTTTATTAATTGATGAATATTGTTTATTAATGGATGAATATAGTTAATTAATGGATGAATATTGTTTATTAATGGATGAATATAGTTAATTAATGGATGAATATTGTTAATTAATTGATTAATATTGTTAATTAATTGATTAATATAGCCTGAAGTATTCTTTGCCCTGTCCCTAATGTCTCCTGGATGTCTGAGACGTGTTGGAGAGAAGAAAAAACCAGAACTTGTTTTGTCATGTTATCAAAGTCAGTTGTAATACGACAGACAAAACTAATAGCGGTCGTGTTCTCCTTCCCCACGTTTTGACAGAAAATATGTGAGTCGTTATTGTGTTTTTGTGTGACCTAGGAAACTACAGTGCCCCAGAATTTTGAGAGATTTACAAAAATAGAAAACAAATAACCAAGTATGATTTTCTTTGTGGTAAACATAAGCTACTAACGTTCAATTCATTCAATCTTTATTGTCCACAGAGGGCACATTTTGGTGCTGCATGAATACATGAGAGATTATAACAGAGTGAGTGGGAGGGCAGGTGCCTAGTAGGGTGAAGGAATAGATTTAGTTAACTTGTGAAAGTATCGGTTTGGTGAACATGTGGACCAGTCACCACCAGAAAACGTGAATCAAAAACAAATATGGCCACTGTGAAGTACAATCATTTCTTGTGCGGTTACCGTCTTAGTTCTCCTAAAGATTGTGATTGAAAATGTTACACAGTCATGTGGTGTTGTTCTAGGCTGTTGCGAAATCTAGACCTTTTTGGCTGCTTTTTACAGTCACACGATTTCCAACTCGTTTTTTTCTCGTCTTTTTACATGTGTGCTCATTGCAGTCATTAGGATAACACTGCCAATCAAAATAAAGGTGGATGCCAAATTTGACAGATGTCATGTACTACAATGTTTTTGGATTTTTCTGACATTTACAGTATACTGTAGAGACTGTGACGTTTGACCAGTTTTGTTCTACATTAGTTACCAAGACCCAAACTGAACTCGAATAACCTGATACATTCATCCTTCAAATAAACTCAAAGTCATCGTCGTTAGCTTTTCATTTTCCGATCAAATCACAACTCTTGTGCATCACTGTATCCATGGAGTGTCATGCACTACCAACCTGACAGGATCACATCAAAGTTACTAGTAAGAGAATGAAATGAAAATGTGTCTATGATCCACAGTGGACCGACACACACTGAGTAAGGCATTGGGAGGACTCGCTGTCTTGGACACCATGAAGAAGGACTGCTCATGGATCATCTGCACTCTGAAGAGGTCCTTGGCTTGTTTCCCGTTGATGCTGCCGGCATACTTGTCCAGCAGGGGTCCGTACACCTTTCTTGGGTTACCGTCCTTGTTTTCCTCTTTCCATTCATAGTAAGCCGTGTTCTTCTTGATGTCCAGGTGTTGAGCCAGGTATGGCCACAGGCTCACACAAGGCAGCATGGCCACAACAAAGTAGATGGGTTCCAACTTCATTGCATCTTTGTAGCTTTGCAAGTAGCTGGAGATTTCTTGACCAGGAATGATGCTGGATGCGTCCTGCAGAGGTAAGAGTGAAAGTAATGGTTCAATAATTATACAATTCTTCCTTTTTTACACAGGAATTCTACAGCTGTGAATATGACCTGTACTGCGTAACACCTGTGAAGAACTTGTACAGGACCAAATCTGGCCTGTCTGCATTATGACCGCTCTTTATTTTGTTATCAAAGGAAATACTAAACCACAGGCTTGAATGTTTCCAGCATAAGGCATCTTCCTAAACCCGATAGTCTTACCGTGAGGCCATACTTCTTCAGAATAGAATCAGCAAAGCTCTGGTAACTGTTATATTTTTTCTCAAAGAATGTCTTGAGGTCAGGTGGCATCTGAGGTTTGCCCTTCATCTCCGCCAGCATCTTGGTCACCTCCACTAAATAGTAGATGTCCTGCAGGTTAAAGGTCATGAGAGCCTGACGCTTTCCATGCCCTGCAGGAAGTCCGATTTCAGAATCATCTGAACGATGTCAAAGCTGCTTTCCCAGAGATCATCATAAAGACTTTTGTCTGTGAGGGAGAGAAGTGGATAATTGACAAGAGTTCAAAAGAGGTTCTCCGTGAAAACACCAACCTGAGTTCTGTGAGTTAAGTCATTTGCAACCTTAATGTAGCTAACCAGAACTTTTCTACATACGTCTATATTTTATATAGTTCAACACTGAATTGTCTGAGAACATCTCTTGTACAGTGTCTTTTACCATTGAAACACAGTAATAAGGACTTGAGTGTAGTCCTAATAGATATAAACAATGCATTATTAGGAACTGTTTGAGTGGCATGGACACTGACAACAGCTATGATATTGGGAATTCTCTCTCACAAATGCATATTATTATGAAATAACGTTAATACTAAATGACATTTATGAAATGTTGAGTAAATTACTCACCCGCCATTGCTGTTCAGAGTTCTTGAGAGCTTCTGTTGTTTCTTAAGGAAGTGAGTTCAACCCTTTTATATGCCACTAACCGACCAACATGAGGAAATGGCACAGGATTCTAAAACCTGTTTGGACCCTGATGAAACTTATAATTGCTGCAGCCTACGCGATACACAAACTTGACAGGTGAGTCCCTCAACTTTGACACTTCTTTGGAAAAGTGAGTACACTTTCTTTGACTTATCAACTATGTGTTTTGGTTTCCGCATACCTCCATAAGGTACGGTAGTTTCAACATGCGCCATCCGTCGCCAACTCATCAACTACATTCAGCACCTTTAATCTCTGAATTACTGTTCACACACCCACGTGATTAAAAAATATACAGTCGTATGCAAAAGTTTGGGCACCCCTGATAATCTCCATTACTTTCATCTATAAAATGTTGGGCGTTTGGATGAGGAACGTCTTTGTCATATATATACACATACGTCATGGACAGTGATATTTTAGCCGTGAAATAAGGTTTATTTGATAAACAGAAAATATGCCATACGCATCATAAGAGAATTAGACACTTGCATAAATTTGGGCACCCCAACAGAAAAATCACATTAATATTTAGTAGAGCCTCCTTTTGCAAAAATAACAGCTTCTAGACGCTTTTTATATCCTCTGATGAGTGTCTGGATTCTGGATTGAGGTAATTTGGACCATTCTTCCTTACAATACATCTCCAGTTGAGTAAGGTTTGATGGGTGCCTAGCGTGGACAGCCCGCTTCAAGTCACCCCATAGATTTTCAATTATATTCAAGTCTGGGGACTGGGATGGCCATTCCAAAACATTGTAGTTGTTCCTCTGCATAAATGCCTTAGTGGATTTGGAGCAATGTTTCGGGTCGTTGTCCTGCTGGAACACCCAACTGCGCCGTAACTTCAGCTTTGTTACAGATTCTTGAACATTATTGTCCAGAATTTGCTGGTACTGAGTTGAATCCATACGACCTTCAACTTTAACTAGATTCCCAGTTCCTGCACTAGCCACACAGCCCCACAGCATGACGGACCCCCCACCAAATTTTACTGTGGGCAGCAAGTGTTTTTCTAGGAATGCTGTGTTCTTTTGCCTCCATGCGTAACGCCTCTTGTTGTGACCGAATAACTCCATCTTTGTCTCATCAGTCCACAGTACTTTGTTCCAAAATGAGCCTGGCTTGTTCAAATGTAGTTTGGCAAACCTCAAGCGAGCCTTTTTGTGGCGCGTGTGCAGAAAAGGCTTCTTCCGCATCACTCTCCCATACAGCTGTTCTCTGTGCAATGTGCGCTGAATGGTCGAGCAATGCACAGTGACACCATCTGCAGCAAGATGACCTTGCAGCTCTTTGGAGGTGATCTGAGGGTTGTCCTTGACCATTCTGACCATTCTTCGCCTTTGCCTCTTTGTTATTTTTCCTGGCCTGCCACTTCTGGCCTTAACAAGAACTGTGCCTGTTGCCTTCCATTTCCTAATGACATTCCTCACAGTGGAAACTGATAGCTGAAACCTCCGGGATAACTTTTTGTAGCCTTCCCCTAAACCATACTGCTGAACAATCTTTGTTTTTAGATCATTTGATAGCTGTTTTGATGCCCCCATTTTGCCACTGTTCAGAGGAGAATCAAAGAGAAGCAAAACTTGCAATTGGCTAACTTAAATACCCTTTCTAATGATTGAATGCACCTTTTTATGTAATTGAAGGCTTAACGAGTTAATCAGACTAACTATGTGTTGCAGTTAATCAGCATTTAGTAGGCAGAGGTATTCAAATCAAATAAATGATAAGGGTGCCCAAACTTTTGCACAGCCTTTTTTTCACATTTGATTTAATTTCACACAACTAAATACTGCTACACCAAATATCTTTGTCTGGAAAACACCCCAGCACTCAGTGTTAACTAGAAAAGTAATATTACAATATTATATTGATCTTTTTTGGTGAAGACAGGAAATTATCATGCAGCCTCAGAGGGGTGCCTAAACTTTTGCATACGACTGTATATATATAATTTCCAAGACAATTCAATACGACAAAGCATATTAATGTACATATTTCCCTTATTTGCATTATTGAGTATTACACACCATCCACCCTCAGAATCATACAGTCCTACAGAATGAGTTATGTTCATTCTTTATGTGGAGTTTGACCCTTCAGTCCCAGGACCCTGACCTATGGACAGTTATGCTGTGTGGTGCACTGAGGAGCTTTTTCTTTTAAATGACCAAACAGTCATCCACAACAACAAAAAATGCTCACATGTGGTAAGACTGTGCCCTGAAAAACAAGTCTGACTGTAAGTCGCTCTGGATAAGAGTGTCTGCTAAATGTAACCGTCTTCTTCTTAAAAATAGAGTTACAGTTGCAATTTGTTTTCAAAGAATTGGCTATTTCTTGTAGAAAACTGTTGAAAGTAAAACATGTTTTGGTTTTCAGACATCTCCTTGTGACCTCCATAAGGTATGACAGTTTCAACTTGCACCATCCGTTGCCTACTCAAGTTCAAGTCTTTTATTGTCACATGCACAGAACAACACGAGGTCAGACTGGGCACTGAACTTCGTAGGACAAGACAACGCAAAGCAACCTGTCATAACAAAACATATAAGTACACAGAACATAGATTACATCTATCATAAGCTCAAATATAATAAACCTCCTAAATATTCAGATAATATACAACATTCAATACAGTATACTAAACCTCGAATACACATAATAACCTATACTAACCTTCAAACCTATACTAACCTAAGACAGGTGAAGTACGATAGTGCAATATTGCTAATAGTGCAACCAGTGACAGTTTGTAAAGTGAATAGTGAGAAGTGTGTCAATGTTCATTCAGAAGCCTGATGGCCCTTTTACTCAATAAAAGAGGGTAGTGTAGGAGACCATTGCAGAGATGCAAGAGGCTTATTGATGGGAAGCACTTGATTGCAGTTATTTTGACCAAAGGCTGTGCTACCATATCAACAGTCATGGTTGTGTATAACAAAGTGCTTTGTCAGGTGGGT
>CAEFZP010005895.1:52160-59804 GCA_903064625.1 Mallotus villosus | reverse complement strand
CTGCCACTCCAGTAGCTGGCTCACTCTGGTGCAAGGCTCCTATCACCTGGAGGAATGTAGCAGGGAGCGAGGGAGGGAGCGGGGGAGACGGAGAGGGGGATGAGGCGTCAGAGAGAGTAAGAGAGGGGGAGGGGGGTTGATGCCTGGGAGAGGGAGAGAGAGAAAGATAGATTTGGTGACAGAGGAGCGGCGAGAGAGGGAGAAGATGGTAAGAGAGAGAGGGAGGGAGGAAGAGAGAGGGAGGAAGAGAGAGAGAGGGGGTGAGAGAAAGTGGTAGAGCAGAGAGGGGGTAGGGAGAGAGAGAGAGAGGAGGGGGGAGAGAGAGTGGTAGAGCAGAGAGTCACACCAGGAATACTCAGATTCCCGTGACGCTGCGAGGGGGGAAACTGATCAGCGCTGTGTCTCAAACTGGGCTCCAGTGGTTGTGGAGGCTGGGTGGAGTCTGGGTGGAGGGCATGGGTGGAGGTGTGGGAGGGCAGGGTGGAGGCTGGGTGGAGGCTGGGTGGAGGCTGGGTGGAGGCTGGGTGGAGGCTGGGGGGAGGCTGGGGTGGAGCAGGGTGGAGGGCTGTGTGGAAGCTGGGTGGAGGCTGGGTGGAGGTCTCGTCCATGAAGGTGTTGGGGGGGGCCGAGGACCACACCTGTCTAGGTTCACCTCGCTGGCTCACAGTCAGGGCCTCCTCTCTAGATCTCCAGAGGTGAAGCGACTTTTATTGTCCTTATTTTCCAACTGTGTCTGTGTGGGGGGGCGGGGAGTAATGCAAAGACTGCCTGACTGGACACACACACCCTGGACACACACACACACACACGTGGCCATGCCCTGCATCTGATCTCAGGTAGCTCCAGAACATGTCGCTCTGTTTGAGAGAGAGAGATAGAGAGAGAGGGAGAGAGTTGGGGGGGAGAGAGAGAGAGAGTTGGGGGGAGAGAGAGGGAGAGATGGGGGGAGAGAGAGAGGGAGAGATGGGGGGAGAGAGAGGTAGAGATGCACTGTGCAGGGGATGGCTCTCTGGAACATATTGGTGTGCTCACATAGCAGTTAATAATAGTAGCAAACACATACGGCAGCGTGTACTCAGATGTGTGTGACAGTTTACAGTCGCACATGCCAGGACACACACGCACACACACGCAGCATGGATGCCGCAGAGGGAGACCCCCCGTGTCACTTCCTCTTCCTCTCCGTTTCATCTCATGTTCTGATGCCTGCAACAACCAGTCGACGGTGCCCCGCCCACCTACCAGCTCACACATCTCACACACAGCACCTACCTCGCACACACACACACACACACACACACACCTCACACACACAGCTTGCTGTTTGTCGCCCCTCTGCCTCTGGTTTGCGGTGGCAGCTTTGTGGGGGGTGAGTGGTAGAGGAGGAGGAGAGGGGTGACGGTGTGTGTGTGTGTGTTAGGATCATGAGAAGCGTTTGTGTGTTTGCGTGTGTGTGTGGGTGATCAGTGGTGGTTCCCCACCGCGAGGCCCCAGCGGCTCCCAGACCCAGGCCCAGGCTCAGGCTCTGGGCTCAGGCTCCGTGGCTGGCCAGGCTGACCCATATGGTGCTCAGCTCCTGCTCTGCTCTCTGTCTAAACCCATATGTCGCTGGTGGGGGGGGCCCCTCAGGACCCTTCCTCCCTCAAACTGCCTCTGGCTCCCCCTGCCCCCCCTGCCCCCCCGCAGCCCCACAGGGGAGGTGTTGGGAGGTAAAGCCTTAAAGACTCCACTCAACCCCCGCCCCTTGAAGCTGCAGAGCTGCTTAGCCCATTGTCACAGCAATCTGCCACCACTAGTCTCTCTCTCTCTGCTTTCCCCCTCCCTCCCCTCATCCCTCCCATCATCCCTCCCTCCCCTCATCCCTCCCTCCCATCATCTCTCCCTCCCCTCGTCCCTCCCTCATCCCTCCAGCCCTCTCCGGTCCCTGATAATCAATGAACTAAATTATTACTAATATATTAATCTGTGTGTTTTCTGACCCGCTGGTTAATAGGCTGATTCCGTCCACTTAAACAGTGAGGATTGGTCCATAAAATGTGTGTTCATTTAGATTGAAGGTTTGTTTAGATCACTTGTCAGAATCATGGATCCTATCTCAAGGATTGCATGTGGTTTACTTGTGTGTGTGTGTGCCTTGAGAATGTTCCGTGTGTGTGGTGTGTGTGTTTGGTGTGTGGGAGAGTGAATGAAGAAGCCCCCTGCCCCCCCTCAGTGTTGTTGTATTTGTTTTCTCTAAACCTTCTCTCTCCCTCCCTCTCTCACTTGCTCTCCCTCTCGCTCGCTCCCTCCCTCTCTCCCCCTCGCTCGCTCTCGCTCTCCCTCCCTCTCTCCCTCTCGCTCTCTCTCTCTCTCTCGCTCTCCCTCTCTCTCTCTGTCTCTCTCTCACTGTCTCTCTCTCCTCAGGAGATGCTGCAGACTGTGCCCAAGTTCTGCTTCCCCTTCGACGTGGAAAGGTACAGCTTCTTCCTCCCTGCTCTCTGTTTATAGCTGTGTGCCTCGCCAAGAGAGACACACACACACACACACATATACACACACAACACACACACACATACACACCCACGCACATACACACCCACGCACACACACACACATACATATACACTCAAAGACACAAAGACACACCCTCCCTCCCCCTAACAAACAGTCACACGTGTGATCAGGTAAAGGGGGAGGTTTGTGAGTTCCACACGATGGTTCCATGGTGCACATAAACACATGGGAGCCCACCAGCTAAAACTCAACCCTGAGAGCTGGTAGAAACTGTTGGAGTTTAGGGTTAGTGTAACCATGGGTGTGTGCGTGGTGTGTGCGTGTGTACACGCCCTTATTCTGAATTGTGTTATCTTCTGCCATGTTGACTAGGTGGACTGGAGAGCTCTTCAGGCTCGATGATGGTCAGGTTTAGATAGCAACCCCCCTTGTGGATGATTTTATAGGGGGTGGGGGGGGGGTATTTTTCAACATGGAAAATGTCATGTGAAAAGTCCTATTGTATAGAGAAGTGGTAGGGGCTAGGAAGTTCCAGGGTAGAGGTCTTCACAAGCTTAGCTGCTGCCATCTAGTGGTGAGACTTCCTCCTGGAGCTGCATGGTTAATACCTCACTTCCTCCCGCTATAAACATCTGAGAGTTTGGGATTGAATTGTGGTGTAACCCCTGTATATCAGCAGCTTCTGTTTGCTGAATGGGCCCTTTGTACGTTTGTTTTGTTCATTTGGGTAAACTTTTTTCTGGGGTGGGGCGGGGGGGGGGCGGCGTCATGGGGTCTGGAAATCACACCTTTCTGTGGTGTCATGTACTATTGTAGAGACCGACATATTCAGTTGACGCACAAAGAGTTAAGTAATTGTTGGCTCTTTTGAAATTGGCTTTTTGAATGTAATAACCTGTCCACCCGTGCCTGTGTGTGTGTGTGTGTTTGTGTGTGTGTTTCCCAGGGTTTCCCAGAACCAGGTGGGTCAGAACTTCACGTTTGTGCTGACGGACATCGACAGCAAGCAGAGGTTTGGCTTCTGCAGACTCACCTCAGGACGCAGGATCTGCATCTGTCTGATCAGGTAACACACACACACACACAGACACACACACACACACACACAGACACACACACACACACACACACAGGACACACACACACACACAACACACACACAAACACACACACACAGACACACACACAGACACACACACAGACACACACAGACACACACAGACACACACACACACACACACACCTCACACACACACACAGACACACACACACACACACCTCACACACCACACACACACACACAGACACACACACACAGACACACACACAGACACACAGACACACACACAGACACACACACACAGACACACACAGACCTCACACACACACACACACACACAGAAACACACACACAGACACACACAGACACACACACACACACACACACCTCACACACACACACAGACACACACACACACACACACACACACCTCACACACACACACAGACACACACACATCCACACACACCTCACACAAACCTCACATGGTTTCATTACCATGTCATTTATTTTAATCTATTAATATTCTTTATTTTGACGTATAAACCAAAATGAAATGTCATATTGAAAATATCGCCTTTGGATTTCTATTTACACAATGAGCCAAGATAAGTTATTAGTTACAGTGTAAAAAGTAGCATACATACACACCATTTTTTTTGTAAATGTATATTTACATAAATGACATACAGCGCCTAGGGAAAACAAACTCCAGTGTTGAAAGGTGAATGCGGCGTAGTAAACCTGTGTGTGCTGGAGATGCTGTGGTGTTGATGGACAAACGCTGTTTTGTCTTTAACTTGATGAGCTGCTGTTGTGTGCGTGTGTCCCTCCTCCTCCTCTCCTCCCATCCTCCCCCTCCTCTCCTTCCAGGCCACGATGGCCCTTTGTTTTCTCTTTCCCTCCCTCCCTCCCTCTCTCTCCCTCTCTCTCTATTTTCCTCGTTATTCAGCTACTGGCATGGCAAAGACGCTTCTTCCCATAATTATGCAAGAATCTGCGCTGCCAATTAGCTGAGGCTTCGCTGTCCCTCTCTCTGAGTTCGACATGCTAATTCATTTGACATATGATGTATAAAATTCATTATGCATTCTGAGTAGTTTGCATGGCTTACTCCATTCATAATAAGAAATGTATAGAAAGTTTCTGTTTTAAATACTTCCCAGTTTTTTGTTTTTGTGGTCTGATTTCCTCTTAAGTAGCTTCAATGTGAAGAGAAGTTATTATTAGAAATATTTATTTTTAAAAAGACATCCATATTTTAGCCACGATTAATGATTCATTAGACTGTATTTAATGTTTTTTATTATACATTTTTTTACAAGTATAAACAGGCTACTAAAACTACAAATCATAAAATCAGAGAACAAAAACACCGGGTTCAAAATATGATTGTTTTTCAAACATATTCCTCGCCACAAATTAGCTATGAAACAATAGAAGTGACCCCAAAAATCTAATTTGTCTAAACTTGAAATAACAAGAACATAATATCTACCAACGTGTATTTTGATTGTACGGATTACACGAAACGCACGTCAAAAAACCTTCCTCTGCACCTTCATTTAATCCACACGCCTCTGACACAAAACAAAGGTAATTAAAACAGTTTGTGTCCCTGTGGTTGTTGAAGTGCTGGGACTATAAAATTGTCACCTATGCTTACGGGAGGAAGTCACCTTAATGAGTCGGACAGTTTAACACGGGCGGCTCTTTGTAGTCTCGCGGCTGCAGCCTCGCGGCTCCCCGAAAAGGACGCGCTCCCTCCGGGCGAAACCTCTTTAAAAAGCAGAATGGTTTCTATTTTACACCTTCATCCCCCCCCCCACCCCCCCGTCTCCTCCCTCCTGATCATTCCCTCACATTTGGGAGCGGGGGGGGTGTGGTGGTGGTGGGGTGAGGAAGGAATAGCCAGTCGAACATCTAAGAGCCTCGGGAGATGAAAAGGGTGGTTTCCTTCGTTTTATTTGATGGCTGGGACTCGGGGATTGTGTTTTAGTGACGGCCTCGCTCCCGTTAGTGGTCACTTAGCGGCTCGCCAGAGGACATTTCCTTCCCTGTGCTTAACCTCTGACCCCGGGAAAGTAAAGATGTAATCAAATCTCGCAACGAGGCCGAGCTACAAGGTGCAAGTTGACTTGTAGCGAGAGGGGCCTGATCCTGGAGGAAGATTTAGGACCCGTACGTGGAGTTGGAATAACAGTGTCTCGCTTAACACCCGGAGGGTACTTTTATGGAAGCGAATGGCAAGAGGCCGTTAAAGGCGCCCGCGGAGGAACGCCGCTGCTTAATGTGCGCTGTTACGGCGCGGCACGCGGAAACCGTCGCTAATTGAGGTTCTTCGTCAAAAGAGTCTCACGGAAGTAGGAGGATGTGACGGAACGCTCTCTCAAAACCTCCAGTCGGGGTTCTTTTTTTCTGCTTTCGATTGTGACTTTTTTTTTGGCTTTCTTTTAAACTAATGGTCTTCCTCCCTCCCCCACTCCCCACCCGCCCCCCCTATAAAGTTTCACAAGTTTAGAGCTTCTTCAGCCAAGGAAGTTTATTTTAAACGGATCTTGTTTGGATCTGTTGAGATGAGCCTCCTGGGTGGTGTGGTGGCTCTCGGGGGTGAAGGAGGAGGCAGAGGGCCTGTGAGTGGGCCTGGAGATTAGCCGCTTAGCTCTCCTAGTTCACAGCACTCTGAGAGGGACGTGTGTTTAAAACGGCCCCGAGTGTGTGCTGGGCCCCCACGCGCAGTCATCGCCGTGATGGATGTCTCTCTCTATCGGAGGATTTGCGAAGCACAAACACGCCAGGTTCCGTAGACTCCGAAGAGCAGGAGGACTTCCAGCTTTTTTTTAAAAATTCTTTTATTTTTTTATTTTTTACGTGGTTTATCTGAACAGAGACATTCCTTCCAGTTCTTTTCCTCGTTTCCACAATAACGTTACTGTGCCGGGGAATTTTTTTACTGGGTCATGGTTCGCTTTTCTTTGCTCAAATTATTTATTCGTGTCTCAAACAAAAAGATGGGCATCACCGTGATTTAGGAGTCGGAGGGGTGTGAGAGCTGTGAGGCTTGGCCAGCCTGTCTGACAGGCCCTGTTTAAATACCCTTCAATAGTGAAGAATGGAGGATTAACTTCCAGGAGACTCACACTGTAAACAAAGGAGCTACATAATGACCCAGCTTCGTTGCCTAAGACCTGTTAATAATAATAATGATAATGATAATAATAATTATAATAATATACATCATGATACAACACTGTTGAAGTTAGGGCTGTCTTTCAACTTGTTAAATGGTTCACCTTCCTGGGAGATGCATGGGAATACGTGACGGTGTTGCATATGTATGTAGTGTTCGTTTGAGAGATTTAAATAGGTCTTTACGTTCTCTTTGATGTCTGGTCATCATGTGAATTTTGTAGTTAGCACACGCATGTTTCGTTTGGCTTGAGAGTGGGGTGACCTGATTACGGTGAATCTTCACCCCCGGACGTCAAAATATTGGCATGTTAAGAAGCTGATTGTTTCAGGCTAATGGTCACTCGGGCCCCTCTGATTGGTCCGCTTGGCTGCACTTCCCCGGGAACCGGCGTGTCATTGGCCCTTTGCGGGATTTAGCGATATGAAAATGTGCATTATTGTTTTTCTTGTTGTCTGTTAATTCCAGTCTGCAGAGCAAGCGGTGAACCGTGAGCTGAGAACTTCCCAGCATATCTCTCTCTGTCAAAGCTCAGGAGTTCACTGGCGAATATAAGCCTCCTCTCTCTCCCTGTCAGAGGCCTCCCGCGAATCACATTGATCACTTGTCATATTTGTATTCATGTATGTAGATTATAAATTCTTATCTTTTTTTTTGGTGTGTTCCATAATCATTCGCAATCATTCGTGTTTGGAAGTGTTTTTCTTAGTGTAAGGGAATACATGCAAGGCCTTTTTTTAATTCGTTCAATTTTAAGTTTCGTTCTTTTATTTAAGCTCCTTCAATCGTGAAAACAAAAAACTATTAACAATTTAGGATCATTTTTCCGCAGTTCGTGTTAATTTTAAACTGAGCCCAATTAACTGTTAAAAACCGTATTTAAAGATAAACTAAAAAACCA
>CAEFZP010005895.1:19660-47160 GCA_903064625.1 Mallotus villosus | reverse complement strand
GTCGAGGACACGGTCCCTGAAAGTAGCAGCTAATGCATCTCCTTTAGCGTTAGCCACTGGAGCCGTGACTAGACGAGAAACAAGAATTTCAGCTGTTAATGTTTTGTATTCGAGGTTAGAAATTATAATATTTATTGGTCGGTTTTATCTAGAAAGCGATTGACGAAATGCTTCTCACCATGCTGTCTTTAGATTAACTCTAAGGGCATTGTGATGTCATCGGGTGAGCTTGCAAGCACACACAACTGTTCACCACGCGAGTCTCAGACCTGGATGAGTGCCAGACGTGTTCTCTCAGGTGAATGTGTGCGGGTGGAGTGTTATTGTTGCCTGTGATTGGGTCTACTTTCTCAGGTGGCGGTGTGTATTTTCTTGATGGTGAAACAACACTTGGGTTGATTTGCTGTGTGTGTAAACGGGTGGTGTGTCTAACTGTTGGTTTGCATTCCTTGATATTGTACAAATCTGTAACTGCACAACTAACACCTTATCGACTAGTCTTACAACACAGAGGGGGTAAGTGTCAACACTAACTGTTACAGTGGTATGAACTAACCTTTTAGCAGGTACCAACAGATGGAACCTTCTGGAACTGTGCAACGCAGTATAAGGAGGGGGCGGGGGGGCAGGCTCATTCCAACATACCTGTACCTGAAGCCCCAGGATCCAAACTGTCTCCACAGTGTGTGGAGGCCTATGTGGAACCCCCCCCCCAGCCCAGGTGTTGCTGCTCAGGAATGCTTCCTCCGGGCCTTGCTCTATCTGTCTCTCTCTCTCTATCTGTCTCTCTCTAGCTGTCTCTCTCTCTCTGTCTTTCTATGTCTGTCTCTATCTATCTCTCTCTCTCTCAGTGTCTCCCTCCCACTTGTCTCTCTCTCTCTCTCTCTCTCTCTCTGTCTCTGTCTCTGTCTCTCTCTCTCTCTCTCTCTCTCTCTCTCTCTCTCTCTCTCTCCCTCATGAAAACATCGGCACAGGAGCCCAGCCACTCATCCAGACAGTCAAGAAATGAGTTTCAAATCATCCAAAACACAGAGACGGCTGTCTCCAAGCCACCCCGCCAGGTCAGTCATTGTGTGTGTGAGCGACTTGCTACGTCAGTAACCCCACCCCCCCCCTGCGTTGTGTGTTTTCACAGCACTCGTACTTCATCGCCCCTGACGTGAACGGCCTCCCCACCATCCCAGAGAGCGTAAGTCTTCCAGCCTCTCGAGTCTCTCTCCTCACTAAGACCAGCCCGTCTCCTTCACCGCCTCCCGTGTCATAGCGCAAGAACACGCGTACCCGCTAAGGGGTACTGGTGTGTGTGGTGCGAGATTTCAACCTGTGACCTTGTCAAATTGTAAAGCGCTCCATCCTCCGAGTTATAGCCACAGTCACACTTGTGTTTCCTGTATACCCGCGAAGGCTGGGTCCTGATAGTGTTATCGCATAAAGGAATGATTGATGTCGCGCTTTCCCACCGAATGGGAGAGTTTCTGTAGGCCCAGGTCTGACCTTGAGGCTGACCTCCATAAACGCGGGTCATAAATTAGCACCTGGTCGGCTCATGTCATAGCACAACGAGTTCCTCGCTCTCGGGAACATGCACATATTCATTTCGTGTGTCGGTGAAGCACATTCATGGGTTTAATGTCTTTATTCATCACTGAATGTGCAATGTTACTGTATGTGTTACTGGGTGATGAGTACCTTGTTACCAACACGATACCTCTCCGCGTTCAGGAGCGCGCGAGTCGAGCGTGTTCTAGCGTGTTCTAGCGTGTTCTAGCGTGTTCTAGCATGTTCTAGCATGTTCTAGCGTGTGTGACCGTTTGTGGTACAGTGCGTGTTCTCTGCAGGAAGGGTTGTGACGGCGACGGTTCTGTCTCTCCCCACAGAGGAACCTGACGGAGTACTTTGTGGCGGTGGACGTCAACAACATGCTGCAGCTGTACGCCAGCATGCTCCACGAGCGCAGGATCATCATCACGTCCAGCAAGCTGAGCACCGTGAGTGTGTGTGTGTGGAGCGTCGGGAGTGTGTGTGTGTGTGTGTGTGGAAACGTTGGGAGTGTGTGTGTTTGTGTTTCTGTGTGGAGCCCCGTGTGTGTGTTTGAGTCTGTGTATAGTGCCGTGAGTGGTGTGGTGATGCAGTGTGTGTAGCCCATGAACATGTGTGTGTGTGATGCAGGTGTGGTGTAACACCATGAATGTGTGTGTGTGTGATGCAGTGTGTGTGTGTGTAGCACCATGAATGTGTGTGTGTGTGTGCCTCCTGCTCTCCCTTCCACGTCCTCTGTCCACACCACGCGATGAGAGCGTCCGGAGAGGTTAGGACCCTGTTTCTGTGATTGAACATGGCGATCCTCATCAATATTACAGCACCCCATCAAACCCAGGAGCTTAAAGTGTGGAATATTCAACCGTGGTGTGTGTGTATGCTTCATGTAATATATGGAGGTTCAGTGATCATGCCGGCTCGCTTTGCCTTCAGTGAGCCTGCTATCTGTGCGTCCTGACAGGCTGGTAAAGCCGGTACTAAAGCAGGATTACATTTGACTGTTTGTCTTAAAGCTGTTACGTTTTAATGGCCGACAAGCCCTAAATTATCAGTTATTGGAGCGTTAACTCTCGCACATATTTTCACTCAGACCTCTCTGTACGGGGGAGGAAGGCTCCTTCTCCCTGCTTTTCTCTCCTTCTGTCTCTCTCTCTCTCGCTGTCTCTCCTCTTCTGTCCATATCTCTCTCTTCCTCTGTCTCTCTCTCTCTCCCTCGCTTTATCTCTCGCTGTCTCTCTCTATAGACCCCTCTCTCCCTCCCGCAACCTCCCCTCCCTCCCTCCCTCCCCTCCCTCCCGCCTTATCTCCGCGGCCGCCCAGCCGAACCAGATGTTTATGACAGTCGAGGGGAGAGAAGTCGGAGTGATGTCATCCGTGGCCTATCGCGGCCAGCTCTGGTCTCCCGGTATCTGCTGCGGCGTGTGGGGCGAGCGGGGGGCGAGCGGGGGCAGACGGAACCCAAGGTCTCTCTCCCGGGAGCCGGAGGGATGACCCAACCCTCGGAGCATCTCTCACCCCCCTCTCAGTCCCCGCTCCGCTCAGAACGCCGCGCTGCTGCTGCCGGAGAAACTAGTCCCACCAGGGCTTCGGGGTGTAAATTACCGGCCCTCTGGGGTGGAAGGTGTTTTGTTAGTGGAGAGAGAGAGAGAGAGAGAGAGACAGACGAGAGAGACAGAGAGAGAGAGCGAGAGAGAGAGAGAGGGAGAGAGAGGATGGAAGTGATTTTGGTCTGTGATTTACAGTTTGGCGTGGCGGGTGGAGACAAATCGTCTCGGTTTTATTTAACGAACATGCCGACAGAATATGTAAAAGGTCTCCCATCAGACCTCCACCTTTCCAAGCCTTTTACTCTCCTCCCATATATCTTCCTCTGGGAGTGTTTGGGCTAGTGTGTGTGTGTGTGTGTGTGTGTTTCAGGTAGCAGAGGGGAGATACACACACACACACAAGTATTTGAGTAGCTAGTAGCTATTTTAATATCATGTTTAGTATGTTTCACTACAGTCTGGGAGGAGTCCAGCAGCTAGGTGTGATTAGTTGTCTCTAATGCTCCTCTTAGTAGTGGGAAACAAACACCTAAACACACACACACACACACACTGCACGCACATGTCCCGTAAATGGACACTTTTCTGTTGAGGTCATGCTCTCTCGGTGTTGGTCTCTCTGTGTCCTCCAGACAGAGAGGTGGCATGGAGAGGGGACGGGGGCTGAGGTGCCGTACCGACCAATCAGCTGTGGGCACTGCTCTCTCTCCAGCAGCCCTGAGGAAGAGGAGAGAGAGGGACAGAAGGAAGTGGAGGGCGGGAGAGATGTAGGAACAGGAGACGTAAGGAGAGGGAGAGAGGGACTGAGGAAATAGAGGAGGGAGAGAGAGCGAGGGAGAGAGCGGAGCGGGCGTGAGACACCGAGACTGCCTGCGTACCTCAGGCTCCAGGCAGGTCCTGAGTGTTTGGTCCCTCAGTGAACCTGCTGTGTCAGTCGAGCAGAACAGCGCCCGCCCGCAAACGCCCCGGCAGCCAAAGGAATATATCACCAGATTACACCGACACATCAGTTGACTTATTGTCGCGCGGCGAGCGGAGGTGAGCGGTACCGCTGTTCCTGAACGGCGTCGGGGAGGGAGAGGGGAGCCGGGGAGAGCGGCCAGGCGTGCAGGGTTGTCACACGCCCCGTATAATTGTGCTGCATCAGGCCTCTCTAACTAGTCAGCTGGGAGGCCCCTGTGTCTTTCATCTGCCTGCCCTCCACTCCACTCCTCTCCCCCCCTCGTCCCCCCCAGCCACTGACAGGAGCCCTCTCCTCCTCCTGTCAGAGGCCTGTGCTAACAAAGACCCTGCCATCAGCACCTATCCAGCTAGCCCTGAGTGCTAGCTGTCTCTCGTTCTCTCTCTCTCGCTCTCTCTCTCTCTCTCCTCTCGCTCGTCCACTGTCTGTCTGCGTCTGTCGGCCTGTCTTTCTTTCTGCTTCTGACTCCCTGCCCTCTTCCCCCCTCCCTCCCCCCCCTCTTCCCCTCCTCCCACTTCTCTCTCTCTTCCCCCGCCCCCCCCCAGCTCTTGGTGAGCTGTGAGAGGAGCAGCAGCCTCTCCAGGATGTGGCGTTTCTCCTCGCACACGGCGTGTTCAGCCTCTCTAGGTTTCACACGAAGACGGAGGCCGCCGTGTCACAGCTCTGTCTGTACCGGGTGTCTGCCTCCATCCACTTTGACACTTTTGAGTGCTGCTTCTTCTGTGGTATTGTCCTGCGGCCTGCGTGTGTATAATGTGTGTGTGTGTAAACTGTGTGTGTGTCACTGCCCCAGTGCCTTCTACTTGTTAGTGGCACACGTGCGTGGTGTTGGGTCTGACACCAACTTCTGTCATCAGAAAGGGACAGGAGGAGTGAAACGGAGGGAGAGAGAGGAGAGAGAGGAGAGGAGAGAGAGGAGGAGAGAGAGGAGAGAGGAGAGAGGAGAGAGAGGAGAGAAAGGAGAGAGAGTGGATTTGTAGATGAGGGAATGAAGCCGGAGAGAAAGAAGAGAAGGAGGGAGGTTGTGGGTGTTCAAAGGAGGAGGTGACCGTTGCGTGTCAGGGTGAGGATCTTCTCTGGAGCTGCCCAGGAGAGAGGAGGGGAGACGAACGGAGACAAAGGAAAGGGAAGAGAGCGTAGGGGAGGAGAGCCTTAAGACGCAGACAAGAAACCCTGGTGGTGTGTGTGTGGCCCCGTGTCCAGACGACCCACGCTTTCAGAGGGTCCCGAAGGAAGGCCCTGTTCAGTCCCTGCTATTTCTGGGCGGGGGGGGGAAGACTTCTGGGTAACCAGATGAGAGCAGATATCTCTCTCTACCTCCTGCTCTGTTTCTCCTCCTCCTCTCCTCCTCTCCCTCCATCACTCTCTCCCCCGCTTCCTCCCTCCCCTCCCTCCCCCCGTTGGTCCCTGCCCCCTCTCTCCCTGACCTTTAGGCTAGTTAAAAGGGTCTGGGAAGCCCAGTGTTAATGTGGCCAGTTTATAACGGGGCAGCGCCGGCTTAGGGAGCAGTCTCGTGGCACGACGGGATCTGCTCCTTCTTGATGCAGGCTGTCGCTGTATAATCTGTTCTCCTTAGAGGAGAAGCGGCACACACACAGGCACACACACACACAGGCACACACACACATGCGCACGCACACACACTGACACACAGGCACACACACACACACACACACACACACACACAGGCACACACACACAGACACACACACCGACACACACACACACAGGCACACACACCGACACACACACACACACAGGCACACACAGGCACACACACACAAACACACAGGCACACACACACACAGGCACACACACACAGGCACACACACACAAACACACACACACACACACACAGGCACAGCACACACACACACACACACAGGCACACACACACAAACACACACGCGCAGACACACACACACAGGCACACACTCACGCGCACACACACCGACACACAGGCACACTCACGCACAGACGGGCACTCTGAGATTCACACACACACACACGCACACACGCACACACAGGCACCTCATTACTGGGCAGGCCTCTGGTCCCAGAGGGCCCAGCCCAGCACCTAACCCAGACCTAATCCTGTATTTGTTCTTGGGGACTGTATCTGTGATTCTCCATTGAATGGAATATTAAGCACCCAGGTCTTTTGTGGAGCGTGTAAGTCGTTTGGCTCCCGCCATCTATTATTTATCAGCCTGGCAAATATTTTATCAGGCTCGCCTATCGTGACCCGGGTCTCCTGTGGAGCCTAGAGGAAGGGGGGTGTGGGGGGGGGGAACGCCCGCCCCTTCTGCTCTCCTGCCTTTCCCTCCTTTTTATAAAGATCTTTTTATTCAATCATCTCCAAAGACAAACCAGTTTTTTGCTGGCGAGGTTTATTTTGGTTGGAAGCTGGGAGGGAAGTATTGGCTGCTGTTCCTCCTGGAGTTCACTCCTCCTGCCCACCGTATCTCCACCTCCAGCAGGCTTCAAAGAGGGCGGCCCGCATCACTTCCTTCTTTCTCCTTTCCCTTTCACCATTATCTACAGTTTCAGTTAACTGAAAGAAGAAGAAAAAAAACGAAAGTGTTTGGGGGTGTTTCTGAACCTGGGAGTGTAAATCACACCAGTTGGGGAGCTCACCTTGAGGCCTTGTTGAGATAATTGGAGTTGGTTAGCGAGGTCTTTTCTGTTTTTATGGGGGGGGGCTCTGTGAGCTCCTGGTACTATGGGGCAGCCCAGGGTCAGAGGAGGAGTGGTTAAGGGTGTAGCTCCTGGTGCTGCCCCGGCACAGACCCTCCAGAGACGAACCACTGACCCAACCCTCCATCATTATTTAATGGCTTCTTACTGTCATCGTTTTCTAAGGAGAGGGAGAGAGACCACCACTGATTTGATAGGAGCCCTACCCACAGAGGCACAGTCGGACATTAATATTCATACCGTTTGGTTTATTTTCCGTACTGAGAAAGAGAGAGAGAGAGAGAGAGAGAAAAAATAGAAAGAGCAATGTTTTCTTGGGGAATTAAGTCTGACAGGACTGTGGCATTGTTGTGTTTTATTTGAAGTCCGCAGAAAAGAGAAATGCATATGCAGAGAGCTGGGGAGCAAGACACCAATTAAATGTTGATTAAGTCTTAACTATTGTGGGATTAGATCTGGGCGATATTGCAGGGAGGGGAAAAAAACACAACAGATGATTGCCTTTCTTATGCCTGTATGAAAAATGAATGCTGTTGAACCACTCCCGCGCGCACACACACACACACACACACACACACACACACAAGAGGCAAACAGACTGTTTAGACTCGATGTTTGGTGTGTGTGTGTGTGTGTGTGTGTGGGGGGGGGGTGGTGGGGGGTGGTGGTGGTTGGGAGACCTTCACTGTCGTCATGGCATTTCAGTCGCCAAGCTTGGCCGCTTTCTCCGGTCAAATGTAGCATTGCGTGTGTCAGTGAGCAGGGGGTCTCCTGGTGGTTGTGTGTCTGTGTGTGTGTGTGTGTGTGTGTGTGGGCTGCTGCTCCTCGGGACCAGCCATGCCCACGGTCTCTCCTGGCTAACTCATGTTTCATTCTTTGGCAATTTGCCCTAATGAAGTCCCACAGGATCTCTCACACCTCTGTTCTCTTCCATATTTAATCATGTTATTTTAATCTGCCGGATGAGCTAACGCCTTGCTACTCTCCTCTCTCTCCTCTCTCTCTCTCATCTCTCTCTCTCTCTCTCTTCTCTCTATTCTCTTTCTCTGTGTGTGTGTGTGTGTGTGTGCGCTGGTCATTACCGTTGCTGTGTTGTTAGGAATCTTGTGAGGGGTGGGGTAGTGGTGCTCAAGACAATAGGTTTGCAGTCACACACACACTTTCACCAAAGAAAAGATTACCGCTCTGAAAATAAATTGTGCTTCTTTGGTTGTTAGTTTTCGTCATTAGAGGAAAAACAGAGGTTAATGTCTTCGATTGTATTATCTTTTACACGGTGCTCTCCCAACACCACCTCGCCTGCTTCTGTTCCTGTGTTCTCGTCTCTAGGAAACGAACACCTCCCTTCACCCGCAGCTCCGCTCTCCTCCTGCGACATGCAGGCTGCAGGAAGGCCATCTCCTCGCAGCTCGCAGCAACAGGGGCCAAACCTGTCTGCTCGTTACAGCTGCTGTTTCTCTCACAGAGATCCAGAGAGATGAAAGCCTAACTAAACGCTGCTGGGGATGATAGTGAGAATCCTAACACACCAGGCGTTAGCATCGTTTTAATCATCGCTTTTGAGTGATTTGAACGATTCCGTATGCTATGCGTGGCTGTTGATACCTGCCCGTGTCACTTCCTGTCTCGTTAACTGTGTATCTTTACTTCCTGTCTAGTTAATTGCGTGTCTCTCTACTTCCTGTCTAGTTAACTGTGTATCTTTACTTCCTGTCTAGTTAACTGTGTGTCTCTCTACTTCCTGTCTAGTTAACTGCGTGTCTCTCTATTTCCTGTCTAGTTAACTGCGTGTCTCTCTACTTCCTGTCTAGTTAACTGCGTGTCTCTCTATTTCCTGTCTAGTTAACTGCGTGTCTCTCTACTTCCTGTCTAGTTAACTGCGTGTCTCTCTATTTCCTGTCTAGTTAACTGCGTGTGTCCACGGTTCAGCAGCCATGCTCTTCCCCATGTTCTGGCAACACATCTACATCCCTGTGCTGCCTTTCCATCTCCTGGACTACTGCTGGTAAGACTGCACACACACACACACATACACACACACACACACACACACCATGCACACAGATACACACTTACGTACGAACACACACAAACCCACTACACAAATCTATCACATTTGACTGATTCTCGTTCATTTGCAATTCCCTCTGATAGAACCAACCTGTTTGAGTTGAATGCTGATACGCTGCCATTAAATAACACACTCATACACACACACACACACACACACACACACACACCGCAGTTCTTGCGATTCTTCTCACACAGTGGGTCCTGTGAGACACCCTCTCGACACGATGATCAGAGCGGACGGTCTTCCAGACGTCCTTCCTATAAGTGTGGTTCGTGGCTCCCTCTTCATGTCTCGTCGCCCCCCGGAGCGCCCCGCCGGGCCCAGCCAGGCCTCGGCATCCAAACCGACGTGGCCGTAACCACGACGATAGTTGTGTAGTCCACCTTCAAAGACATGTAGATACAGTGCGTTCGCTTTCTCTCTGAGAAGAGGCCCCTCAGAGAACGGTGAACACTTCTGATTCTTGGTTGTCCGCCATGCCCTCTGTATGCGCAGTATGCTGCTTCGGATGAGCATCTGCCAAATGGATGGGCATTATGACAACCAAAACAATGTTTTAAGTAGTAATTCGCCCTACAAAAGCCTTTTTCTGAAAAGGATGCTTCATATTCCAGTCCCAGAAAATGGGCACAGATTGAAGGGATCACATTAGAATCCCCACATTACAGTAATGGATGCTGTGCTTACCGTAACTGATTTTTGGTTCTGTGTGCGGTGAGAAGTTATTCATCACTGCCGACATAACGGGATTGTGAGGAACACTGTTAAAGCTCATGGTGTTCTTCTCTGTTCTACTGGCTGTTCTTCGTCATGGGATTAGATTACCGCAGAATTAGATTTACGTGTTTAACAGTGAGGAGTGTGTACTGGGAGGGGGCGTGTGATCATGAAAGGTAGAGAGGATAGAGAAGAAGAGCAGGTGCTGTGTTGCTAACCTGATTGAACCAGCGGCCTCAGAACGATCCCAACAAGCCAGGAAGTGTAATCTGATTACTGAGCCCCAGCCTCGACCTCAGCCCCAGCCTCGACCCCAGCCCCCAGCCCTCAGCCTCGGCTCCACACACTTAAGTACGGTCCATCTCCACAACGCTCCCACACACCAATTCAACAAATCCTATTATCGTCCCGGTCCGAGTCCAGTTGATTTCCGGGAACCGTACGAAGTCGCTAACGTCATTATGCTCCGCCGGCACGCCCTGCCGTAGGTTCATCTAGTTAGAGACTAACCCCCCCCCCTCCTCCGCCGCCATTAATGTGTGGCTACCCCTCAGCCTGAATGAACCCTTAATAAGACATGGATCTAATGACTGGCCTTTCCTCTCTGTTCCCCCAGCGCCCCCATGCCCTACCTGGTGGGAGTCCATCTCAGTCTGCTGGAGGTGAGTTGCTCATGCTAACGCTTGCTCATGCTAACGCTTGCTCATGCTAACGCTTGCTCATGCTAACGCTTGCTCATGCTAACGCTTGCTCATGCTAACGCTTGCTCATGCTAACACTTGCTCAAGCTAACGCTCTGGTTTGGGGGAAGGCTTTTTACCTGGACATTTGTACCCACAATGTATGTTTGTATTATCATAAAGTCTGAATCTTTACTGTTTCATATTATGCAAACTAAATCCTAAATATAGATAATCCTTTTTTTGTGTAAATATTGTAAATAGATAAAGATTGATTGATTGCGCTTTATATATCGGACTAGTGTCAGGTGTTTTATTGTATTATATATATATATATACAGTATTTATATATATTTTTTATTGATGATGTAATATTTACTTTGACGCTACCACCATTGAAAACAAAACCAAAACATTATTGACAGGATACTTATTTTTTCATCACTGTGAATTCTAAACAGAAAATATATAAGAAATGATATGAAAGCTACGAAAACAAAGAGCCTTTCTGCTTTATGATTAAAAGCTGTTGGGTTGGTTGTGGGTAGACCCATCTCTGAGTACTGCGCTGGTGTGTGTGTGTGTGTGTCTGTCCATGAGTGTGTGTGTGTATGATTGTGTGTGTGTGTGTTTGTATGTGATTTTCCTGACAGTACCGGCAGTGGCAGTATTTATCACACTGCGTCGGTGACAGTCCCCTGTTCGCCGGTGCATAATTAGCCCAGATCAACATGCAAGCCTCCGAAGGAGGAACTGTCACAAAGTGACAAACTTAGAAAATTCACACACTCTGCTTTTTCCCTCTTCCCTTCACCTGCCTGCTCCGCCGCCGAAATAATTGTAGAGTTTGTCGCGATCAGTACACAGACTGCACAGCGCAGCAACGCTGTCCTGATGCATGATGTGGCGACGCTTGGAAATGGTCGCGTGCTTTGAATGTTTCACGAGTGCGCCCATTTTTCATTGGGCTTGTGCCGCGTAAAGATGTGGGACGACTGTGTGTCATTTGAAGTCTCTCGTTCTTCCTCTGGCTCGGGGAGGAAGACCCCGTGAGGAGGGGTGCTGCACACACACTCACACACACACACACTCATACACACACACACACACACACACACACACAGTACGACTCGCTAGCTTGTTATGGAGGAACAGGGGAAGTGTTCACAGCCCTGTGTTGTGTGTTCTGTTTTGGAACAGTAAAAGTTTCTTAATTGTTCTGCTAAGAATGTGATCTGTTGTCTTCTTACTGTAGTAGTAAGTGAGGGAAGGAATGTGTTGGGCTCGCTGTTTGAGTAGTCAGTAATGATCAGGTACATTTCATGACAACGCACGTGCATCCACAAATAACATCGACACAAATAAGTTCCAGTATAGTAAAAAAAAATATATATATATTTATGGTGGTTTTTGGAGGGGGTGAAAACTTTAAAACGTTTACATTGTCATTGGTGTGACTGGATTTCTGCATTCACAGTGGAGTTTGTTTAAACTGAATATGATAATAATAATTTAAAAAAAAACATATAGATGCCAAACATTTTTCGATACAAATCCAAACAGTCGTTATTTTCCCGTAAAGGTATTAAAAGAGAGAGTATTTAAAGAGAAGAGTGTCATTCTTCCAGGGAGCCTAATTGGCGTCTGTGTTTGCGTCCTCAGAGGGTTCGGAGCAGGGCACTGGAGGACGTGGTCATCCTGAACGTGGACACTAACACGCTGGAGAGCCCTTTAGACGACCTGCAGAACCTGCCCGCTGACGTGGTGAGCTCCCACACACACACACACACACTCACACGGACGTACACACACACACACACGGACGTACACACACACACACACACACCACACTCACACGGACGTACACACACACACACACGGACGTACACACACACACACGGACGTACACACACACACACACACGGACGTACGTGCACACACACCAACACACCCTCGCACACAGACGCCCACACACACACGTACTCACACAAACAGAAACACAAAACCTTTTGTATTTAGCGTGTCTCATTACACATGTTCAGTCGCTTTCACACCTCCACTCCCTCGTCTTTCCACCACACGTTCTCCTGGCCTTTCACTGTCTCCGCCCACACGCGCAGTCTCTCTCTCTCCCTCTCATATTCCTTCTCTTTGTCTATCTTTGTCTTTTTCTGTACTATACATAGTGTACTGTACACACACACACGCGCGCTCACACACACACACACACACACACACACACACACGTTCAGCCTCTCTCACTTGTCAAACCGCCTCTGTGTCCCTCCCCTGGTCATTAGCAGATACAGTGGTTGAGTCTTCACATCGCAGCTGTCCAAAGTTAACTCGCGTCTAAAGTAAACTCCCGTCGAGTGACGCTCGGAGGGGCCGCCAGCGTTCCCGGGGCCCATCAGAGACGTGGAAACGCTCCGCTCTCCCCCTTCATCTCCCTCCATTCTAATCATTATTGTATTTTTTATATATATATTTTTTTTTACAAAGGCTGCCTTTCCTGCCGGCCCGGTGGCACGCCGCGGAGAGCGCGGGGAAGGGCGAGAGAGAGAGAGAGAGAGAGAGAGAGCGAGCCTTTCTAGAGAGGGTGAGAGAGAGAGAGAGAGAGAGAGAGAGAGAGAGAGAGAGAGAGAGGGAGGGAAAGAAAGGGGGCCCAATTACAAGCCCGGCGCTCTGCAGCCACCTGCCTGCGCTTCGTCTCTTTAATTAATGCAGCGGTGACACCGGTCAGCGCAACAAACGGAGCTGGCGTCGGGGTCACCCCACCCGCCTGTCATCCCTCCGTTTGAACACGGGGGAATCTGTTTGTTTTTCTTCCTCTCCTAGGGAAAGTGGTGTGTATGTATGTATGTATGTGTGTGGTAGTGGTGTGTGTGTGTATGGGGAGGTAGTGGGGTGGTGCTGTGTGTGTGTGTGTGTGTGTGGTGGGGAAAAGGGGGGTGGTAGTTTTCCATGGCTGTGGGGCCCTGCTGGAAGCCTACAGAACCAAGCCAGCTTAACTCTACTGTACTGCTGACTACCTACAGTACTCTACTCTACCTCCGTACCTATTCTGGGCTGTCTCTCTCTCAGGCAGTCTACCTATCTGCCTGCCTGTCTGACTGCCTGCCTGCTTGTCTACCTGTCTGCCTGCCTGTCTTCCTGTCTGTCTGTCTGCCTGTCTGTCTGTCCGTCCGCCTGTCTCTCTTCCTGTCTCTGTCTGTCTGCCCGTCTCTCTCTCTTCCTGCCTGTCTGTCTGCCTGTCTGTCTGTCTCTGTCTGTCTGTCTCTCTCTGTCTGTCTCTCTCTCTCTGTCTCTCTCTCTCTCTCTCTCTCTCTCTCTCTCTCTCTCTCCTCTCCCTGCCTGCCTGTCTGCGCCCAGGGACTCCAGTCCTAAATGAAACCGCAAACTGAGTTTGTCATAAAAGGCAGCCCAGGCTTTTGAACGTGACAGAGAAGAGAGGAGCCCTTTGTCTTTCACCATGTGATAAATTAAACGTTGCCTCAGAGCTCGTCTTTGATCACGCCTCGCTCAGCATTTCTCAGCCGCTAACGATACGCACTCTGCATATCATGTCAGATTACTCCACCTGCAATAGGAGACGTCACCTGCGATAATATATTTATTGCCACAATTGTTGTTTTCCTAGTTGTTTTGTCCTTTGCGTCAGCTGTTCCCTGATCAGTGGGGGTGTTGGAGGGGTATGAGCAGGCACTAATTGTGAAGAAGCCCGGGGGTCCCTTGTTAGTTTGCTTGTTAGTTCTAAAGGACGTGCCACTCGGCATCTGATGCACGTGTGTGATGTGCTGATGCACGCTTTGTTTACGTGCGGGGAGGAGGACGGCTTGATGCATCGCTCGCTCTCTCAGACGGCGAGAACAACGTCTTAATTAACGGCGGAGATGGAGGTGGAGGAGGAGGAGGAGGTTTCTCCCGCTAGTCTGGCTGTGTCACGTCTGGTTCCTCTTCCCCGATGCTGCTACCCCTCTCCTGTTACCCCTCTCCTGCTACCCCTGTCCTGTTACCCCTCTCCTGCTACCCCTCTCCTGCTACCCCTCTCCTCTCGCCGGCCTCCTCAGCTCCGGACACAGTCCAGGAACTGAGAGAGAGAGAGTCTGGAGCCGGCTGCTTAACGCTCCGGGAATCCATCGCCTTTCAAGATCTATATAGAATCTAAATTATATAGTGAAAATGGAGAACTGAGCCACGGGCAATTTTTGCGTTTCAAGTGAAGAAGAAAAAAAAGAAGTGAGGGCTCTGATATTGATTTAAGCCCAATCCTTTAGAGATTCTTCTAATTGCAACAGAGCAAGACTGTGGCTGCATGTGGACTCTATTAAAGCCCAGGCTGACCACTAGCCCTGCTTATAGTGGGGTCAGAGGTCACATTTGTCCTGCATTACCCGGCCCTCTGTCAGACAGGACCCCTGTGTTGGCTGTGCCGTTGCCTGCCTCTTAATGGCCTTTTCCCCCAATTTCACACGTAATATTTTTGATTTATTGACTATTACAAATGCTACCATGGTAGTAGTGCTTCCGTTCTGTGCCCAAGAAAAGGAGAACGATTTACAAATAGAGAGAATAATTGGTATTAGGTCAAAAATAGGATGTGGTGGATCTTTTGGGAATTATTCCTGACATTTGTTTTTATTGGAAACATCAGAAGTCGCGATGGTAAAGGTCTCGTGTTAATTGTGTTTTTGTTCAGAATTTGTCTGCTTAACACGCACCAGGTCAAGCTGAGACTCTGGTTGTAAATATTGTTTCCTCGTAAATCTTTTTCTTGACAAAGTTGTACTGTCAATTGCAGGAATTTTCTAAAGCAAGCATTAAAAATAGTATTATATTAATATTAATACAAATTTAATACTAGAATGTGCTAGACTTGATCATGTCCTGTCCCCAATTTCACATTGACAGGGGTTTTACATGTTTCCATTTTACCATGTTACTAATGTTACCATAAAAAAAAAGATAATATAATTATAAATATAATTATTTGTCGATTTAAGCTTCCATTTTTAATTAGTTTTTAGTTTTTTATTGGTTCACTGATAGAAGAAATTAGATTTTGAACTAAGCAGTTTTCACCTTTGCCTTGTCATTTTTTTTTAAAGCTTAAATTATGGTTCCCAAACACTATAAATGAGAGTCTCTATGGATTATGTAGGTTTCATTAAAATCAAGGAGTTGACAAATACCAAAAAAGAAATACTTAATAATAAGAACTAGACTTTTTTTATTCAAAGATCAAGGTTCTTTCTTTTACAGAGATCCTTGCCGATTTCTCCCACGTAGTGCGTGCAGTGATACAGTTATAATTGGGTTTAGAGTGTGCATGTTTACTTCGGTAGTCATTAAAAGTATCTAAGAATAGCAAATTAGGAATTTATTAATTCTGGAAACCCAACAACGTGGGACCGAATGCGATTTCCTATTTGATCCTGTTGATATCGCACCTGTGACTGAGGAAGTTATTCATGTATTATTCCGTCTGTGCCACACATTCAAGGTAACACACAATAGCTAGCGTCTTTTATTTCTCAGATGCGCGGCTTCAGATCGCACCCTAATTCCCTCTCTTCTCTCCCCCGCTCGCTGCCTTGTTGACAAGTCGTTCCGTGCACTCCACTGCATCTGATCGTCTGTGTTTCCAATCAAGGGGGAGAATTTACGAGGGCACACCTACTTCCTGTATTTCCAGACTGCAGTGTGAAGTTTACAAATGCGGGAGAAAAGTGAGACGATGTCTTGCACCGACTCTCCGGAGATCACCTGGCACACTTAATCAAACAGCCGAGCTTTAATTGGGAGTTCAGCTTCCGATGCGCTGAGAAAACAACAACATCATCAGCCGCCAGCAGACACACACACACACACAAACATGTGGGTGCACACACACACACGTGCACACACACCTGTATCCACACACACTCGAGTCTCGCTAACATTCCACGAGTCGCACTGACAGCGAGCGTTCATCTCTCCAGGAGAACCAGCTGACGTTCAGACGAGGAGACAGCTGTCCCGACTCTCGTTCGTCTGCTCGGGTCTGCAGTCTGTCCCTGACTCTCGTTCGTCTGCTTGGGTCTGCAGTCTGTCCCGACTCTCGTTCGTCTGCTCGGGTCTGCAGTCTGTCCTGACTCTCGTTCGTCTGCTCGGGTCTGCAGTCTGTCCCGACTCTCGTTCGTCTGCTCGGGTCTGCAGTCTGTCCCGACTCTCGTTCGTCTGCTCGGCTCTGCAGTCGCCCGCCAGCTTGTCTGGGGCCCCGCCAGCAGCTGAGGAGGGGCCGTGTGGTCGTGGGGGTGGTGCTGCTCTCCACACGGCCGGTTCCCTCTCTGGGAAGGCCACAGTGGAGCGCTGCAGTGATTGGCTTGTGTGCTGAGAAGGAGTATAGGTGTGTTGTCTCCGGGTTACCGTGACAACCTCTGAGAGGAGTTTAGGTGTGTTATCTACCCCCATGTTATACAGTACCCAGGTCCAGTACAGAGCTAGCCCCCAGGTGATACAGGACCCAGGTCCAGTACAGAGCTAGACCCCCAGGTGTTACAGTACCCAGGTCCAGTACAGAGCTAGCCCCCAGGTGATACAGGACCCAGGTCCAGTACAGAGCTAGCCCCCAGGTGATACAGTACCCAGGTCCAGTACAGAGCTAGCCCCCAGGTGATACAGGACCCAGGTCCAGTACAGAGCTAGCCCCCAGGTGATACAGGACCCAGGTCCAGTACAGAGCTAGACCCCCAGGTGTTACAGTACCCAGGTCCAGTACAGAGCTAGCTCCCCATGTTATACAGTACCCAGGTACAGTACAGAGCTAGCCCCCTAGGTGATACAGGACCCAGATCCAGTACAGAGCTAGCCCCCAGGTGTTACAGTACCCAGGTCCAGTACAGAGCTAGACCCCCATGTTATACAGTACCCAGGTACAGTACAGAGCTAGCCCCCAGGTGAAACAGTACCCAGGTCCAGTACAGAGCTAGCCCCCAGGTGTTACAGTACCCAGGTCCAGTACAGAGCTAGGCCCCCAGGTGTTACAGTACCCAGGTCCAGTACAGAGCTAGCCTCCTCTAAGTGTTAGTTCACTGTGGATTACAAGTCAAAGACAGAGCCCCAGTGCCCACTGTGTTAACTGTTGAAGATGACATTTAGATGGGCTTAATTATGTATGCAAAACTCTGTGCTCGCCTAGCATGATTTAAGAGGTCAACTTGACAAAGTAACCCCACATCAGGGAAAGCTACTGCGACGAAATGTTAATAATAACACACACTCACACATACTTTGAATGAACTTGGTGCGAATGGATTTATGGTTAGTAACTTTTCTATTATTATTATGTGTCCCCTTAAGAATCCACTCCTATCATTTACTGTAGTTTATTGTAAAAATATATCAATATAATATTTTTTACTAAAGTTTCAGTTAGTGTGTATCTGTGCGTGTGTGTGGCTTTGCCGATCAGTGTGTGTGTGACTTTGCCGATCAGTGTGTATGTGTGTGACTATGCAGTTCAGTGTGTGTGTGTGTGTGTGTGTCTGACTGCAGTTCAGTGTGTGCACACAGTGTACATTTCCGACTGCAGTACATCAAAAGGAAGCGTGAGGTTTTCATAACTATTTCTTTTTTTCTTTGTACTTCTTTAATTGCGTCCCCATGGCTTTCTATCCCTGGACAGAATCTTTAACTAAACATTTTAGTACAAAAAAAAGTTCTTTTTTTTAACCACACACAAGTGTCAGGGTCATAATTTGGGAGTTTTATTTGAGCTTGTGCTAATTTTGCTGGTTCTGATGTCTTTGTTGGGTTTTCCACTTTAATTCTCGCTAGAATTTTTTACAATTTCAACTTTGCATAGGCATAAATATTGTTTTTCTTTTTCTATTCTTTACTGAATCAAGACGATTATTATAGTTTTTTCCCATATTTTATGCTAATTGTCAGTGCTGTGAAGATGTACATAAATAACCAAGAAACATAATTAGGGCTTTTTTTGGGTACCTTTTGCAAGTGGAAAACTTACATTTAGACTCGTTTTCTGGAACTTGATCTTCCTTGTTTGGGAGCTCGAACCGTGTGACTAGAATATGGCAGCAAGATGACCTGAACACAAGGCCAGTTCAGTCAACACCGTCGCCTTTTCAGATTTGTTGTTTTATGTGGATGTTAATGTGTTTCTGCTCTTGCATATGACGAGTTAATCCGTTAAATGGTGGCCCCTTACTGTGTGTGTCTGTGTGTACGTGTGTGTGTGTACGTGTGTGTGTGTGTGTGTGTGTGGCCCGCTCGGTACTAGAAGCACCTTCTATCTGTACCGTCTCTTACCGGGAGGCAGAGCCCATCATTGCACCTGCTAATTATCTTCTCCAGCTGGAGAGTTAAATGGAGATCTGTTCCCCGTCTGACCCCTGACCTCGTGCTCTTTACGTGACGTACTTCAGGCCCTGTTTGGGGGTCGCCGGGCAGGGTCTTAATGAGGCTCCGTGTCTGCCCTCAGTGGGCTCCCCGCCTCCGACGCCCCGCTTTCATCCTCTCCCATCCTCCCTTGATGTAAATTGAAAAGATCACAGCTATGGGGAAAAGACCTATACTGGAAAGGCCTCTCTGCATAGATTATGAATATCATAACTCAACTGTTTTTTTTTCTCTCTCTCTCTCTCTCTTTATTTCTTTCTTCGGCTCCCCCCCGCTCTCTCGCCCTCTTCCTGGCTCCTTACCACCCATCCTCTCTCATCTCTCTCTCCTCCTCCTCTCCTCTCTCTCTCTCCTCTTTCCACTGTCCCTCTCCTATTTCTTTCCCTTTCTCGCTCTCCCTCCTTCTCCCCCTCGCCCCCCTTTCCCTCCCTATCCCTCTCTGCAACGCCCCCTTCCTCCTCTCTCTACAATGCTATCGTTCTAATTGGACCCAATGGGGGAGTCTCTTACTTTGATCTGATCATCGCCTGTGTGACTTTACACTAAAAAATGTCACTGCCAAATAGGGTTATCACCTGTGGAGCCGAGGCCTCCTCTGATGCTCGCTCTCCTCTCGTTAGCGCCGCTCAGACTAGAAGAGTTAATTAATCTGACAGAGTCATTACCGCTCCGGTGTGCACGGTGAGAGGCGCGCACGCGCCGCAGTCAAAACCCAATTATTCGCCGTTTGTTCGCTTTTCCCTGTCCCTGTCTCCGACATGTTTACATCGCGTTAGCCCGTGCGGGTTTCGATAACGCGTCGCAGGTGTCATTATTTTGGCGAAACGAAATAAAAACGACAAAAATATGTTTTTTTGTTGTTGCGCAAATGTATACCGGAGATTTGTTTTAGAAAATCTCTGTGTCACTTAACCGACGTTTTATTCCACCTCACTCCCAGAAACAAAAGTTCATTGTGTCTCTCTCTTTCATTAAAAGATAATTAGCTAGCGATAGTGTAGCTGATGGCGTGCAGAACTCATTGTACCATCCCCTAGCCCCTGACAGTCTTCAGGGTCCCCCCCCTAGCCCCTGACAGTCTTCAGGGTCCCCCCCTAGCCCCTGACAGTCTCAGGGTCCCCCCCCTAGCCCCTGACAGTCTTCAGGGTCTCCCCCCCCCAGTCAGAATGACAGAGTATTTGCTTTGATTCTTCTGAAACCCCCCACCATCCCAACAAAAAAAGAGTTTAATGATTTGCAGGGGAACCAGCAAACTCACATAACCATGAAATATTTATGAAAAATATTGCAGCTTTACATAAACATAAAAGCATTTAGCACAATGAGTGAATACTGAGATGACACTTGTTATATTAACCGTGATAAACTTCTTTGTTTGATGCTTGTGAGCATTTGCAGTGGCAGCGCTGGGACACTGCAGAGAGCAGAGGAGCCCAGGGGAGGAGGAAGAGATCCTCGTTTTGTGCCTGTCCCACATTAAGAGTTCCTCTCTGTGTCTCTCTCTCTGCCTCTCTCTCTCTCTCTCTCTCTTCTGCCTCTCTCTCTCTCTCTCTCTCTCTCTCTCTCTCTGTGTGCCTGGCCCCTGAATGAACACTCTGCTTCTCCTCCCTGCTACTCTCAGACTAACTGTGTGGGCTCCTCTCACTGGTGCACACAGACAGGGAAGGTTCTCTCAGAGCCCGCTCCCTGTGTGTTTGGCTTTGTGTGGGGGGGGGGATTGCAAATGTAACTGCTGTTAAACACCAGCACCAGTTAAACACCTGTGTTTATTTAGTAGTTCAGTGTTACAGTTTTGCATTTACAGGCGTCCCATGTCTGGGTCTGTACTTCTTAAAAAACGCGCAGCCAGTCAGCCATCAGCAGAGAGAAAGCCGTTCTGAAACATGCCACCCTGTTCCCCACTCCTCTTCAGACCCCCAGGCAAACCGTGCAGGGGAACACTCGGTGTAGAGATCACAGTTCTAGTTGTGAGTTACCCCGGGACACCGTTTTGCTTCACGGACCAAGGAGGAAGAGGAGAAAGTGAAAAACGGGGGACGGGGGGGGGGAGAGAGAGAGAGGGGGGAGAGGGGGTGTGATGGAGTCTGTATAGTGGCTTCTCTTCCCCCGGTCTCCTCCCTCTCCTCTCCGCTGCTCCCGCCATCCTATTCTCAATTAGCAGAGCAGCAGGTGCTCCCGGCGGCACGACAGATAAGCTGGGAGGGAGGAGGGAAGCTTTTCTTTAGCTTCCAGTCTTTTTTTGGGATGACCTGCAAATGTGACACTTCACACCCTCAATCGGTCGGCTGTTCCCTACACCAATTTCAGAGGTGATAATTTAACTTTTACCCCTCTCTCTTTCTCCCACTTTTTGTTTCATCCACTCCCCTTTGTATCCCACCCTCCTCCTTCTTCCCCTCTCTCCCCGCCTCTCTTTCTCTCAAATGTTCCTCTCAGGTCTCCTCTCTGAAGAGCAAGCTGAAGAAGCAGTCCACCGCCACAGGAAGTGGCGTGTCCCGGGCCTTCCTGCGCACCCAGGCCGCTCTGTTCGGCTCCTATCGGGACGCCCTCAGATACAAACCTGTAAGATCCGTCGAATACGAACCTACTTAATAAGCCTGTAGTGTCCCTTCCGTGTGTACTTGTCCCCGAGCCCAGTCAGATTCCAGTTGTTTCTGGACTGATTTAGCAGGCTGAAGGTTAAAAAAGAAGAAAAAAACATATTTTCTCCCGGTGAGTAAAGGTGGGCTTGCCTGAACTCCTGAAATGTCAGAGAACCTTGCAGAGAGCTCTCTCCATTTTTCGAAGCTCGATCTTAGCCACTCGGCGGTATCACTCGCTATCCAAACCCCTAACATTTCTCTCTCTCTCTCTTTGCTTATCAATTGAAGCTGTGGTCGAGCGCTCGGCAGACTCGGGTTCGCCCGGTTTGTCAAATAGCAGAGCCTTTGTACGGCGGCTTTGAGAATAATTGGAGTGTGTCGACTCCCGCGGTGTGGATACATAATTGATGTTGTCTCTGTTGTCTGTGTACAGACAGTGTATGTGAAACATACTGTCTTCCATCAGACAGAAACACTTAAAGGAAAGTGTGTGTGTGTTTGTGTGTTGGCGTCAAAGCCTGCCATCTCTCCATAGGATCCCAGTCAACAGACACACACACACACATTTACTAACTCCACACCGACCCCATCTCCAACCGCTCTGGCACATGAGAGCGCACTGCATAGATCTAATCCGGTCTCCCGAGTATCGGTGCCACCGTAAAACAACAGGCCCGTGGTGAACGATCCTGGAGGGACGGTTTGTTTCGACACATCGCACAGCCCAGCCAGAGGGATCGCGATAGCCCCATATGCATCGACAGACGGGAGGGAGGTGGTACCGAGGGGGCCCCTCGCTGAGTGTGTAAATGAAATGATGCGGGGGACGGGGGGGGACGGGGGGGGGACGGGGGGACGATAATGAGATATCAAGCAAAATGGCTGACGGTAACAACATTATATAGGGCATCAGTTTTTCTTCCTGGAGCAGGCCTCCTGTTGTTCGTCACCTCAGAGTGCACACCCGTGAGAGGGGGGGGCGAGGGGGGGCAGAGGGGGGGGGAGGGGGGGGGAGAGGGGGGGGAGGGGGAGGGGGAGGGGGGGGAGAGCTGGAGGGCCGTTTCTGTAACCGACGACGTCTGGTGATGGGTTGTAATTCTGTAATTCTGGTGTTGACATTGCATAGGAGACGGGCGGAGCTTAAGGAATAGGCTCCAAATGCCACCGGAACATTCCTGTTCTTCCCGCCAAAGTGATGTCATCTGAGCAGCGGTATTGCCCTCGAATGGGACCAGTCTCAATAGTGTGTGTGTGTGTGTGTCGTTTCTAACCCTAACGTAATAACGTTGTCGAGCACATATGCTAATGATGGTTAATTTGCGTGGTGTAATTTCTGCAGGCTTTCGCTTGATTGGCTAACTGTAGCTGTGTTGTAATCTCTAGCCTATAGCCTACAGGCGGACTGTAATGATGTAAGATACTGTGGTGTACAGTAATGTGCGCGTGTGTGTGTGTGTGTGAACAATTATGTCTGTGGCACCAAGTGTGCTGGCGGAGGTTGGGGCACTGTAGTACTTTTACTACTAGTAGTAAAACAATCTCTTGGAAAGTTCTGGAAAGATTCTTCAGGACTGTCTCGTCCCCTCGTCCCTTCATCCTCCCTGGGTGTGTCTGAAGTAAGAGTCCTCACTGTTTATCATGCAGGCGTTTCAAAAGGTGCTGTGACAGCCCCGGGGTCATTTCGTTTGTGTCCGCCGAGAGCGAATCGCCTTCTGTGTTCTTGCCCGTTGTCCAGGGAGAGCCAATCACATTCTGTGTTCTTGCCCGTTGTCCAGGGAGAGCCAATCACGTTCTGCGAGGAGAGCTTCGTGGCCCATCGCTCCAGCACCATGAGGATCTTCCTGGAGATGGCTGTTAATCTGCAGCTCTTCAAACAGGTGTGTGAGTCAGTGTGTGTCTCTCACTGTGTGTGTATATGCGTGTGTGTTTGTTTCAGAGAGTCTGTGTGTGAATGTGTAAACAAACAGGCAGACACGCCTACGATCAAACGTGACGGTTTAATGGAGAGTTCCTCTCTCGTGTGCCCCCCCCCCTCCCCCCCTGCCAGGGCGCTGCCCGTCTCCGTCTCCCCCCCCGGCCTTGATGAGCGTGTGATTTACACTCAGGCTTTTGTTTCGGACGCCCTGCCCGTCCATAACTTTCCCAGGCATCGGGAGATAGCGAGCGCTAGTTCAAAGCCTCCCTTCCCGCCGTGCTCCCGTCTGTGTGGTAGCGTAGCGTAGGGCCGTTATCTCCATCACCCCCTCCCTCCCCCCTCTCCCCCCCCCCACCCCTTCTATCTCCTCTCCTCCTCCCTGCTGCAGTGAGAGAGGCCAGCAGTCCTCCTCAGCTCTGCTCTGGCCCTGACCCACATCCGCTCGCTCACACACACGCACACACACACACACACACACACACACACACTCTTACACACACACACACATTGACAAACACACTCCCTCCCTTTTTTGGGAAAATTCTTTCTCTTTATCTCTCTCTCTTTCTGCCTCTCCCTGGATCTGTCGGACACACACACACACACACACACACTCTTTCAGACGAGGTCCATCTCGACCCATCCCTATCGCCGTCCGCTCAGAGCAGAACAAGTGGGGGAAAGCTGCCAAGAGAATATGGAGGAATGGCTGTCAACAATAACCTGCTTTCTATCAACTTTCACACATAGACACACACACATGCGTACACACACGTATGCACGCGCACACACACACACAGACATACGCACACACACACTTATGCCCTTGCACACACGCGCACAGGCCGGGAGGTACTTAACCCTCGCGTTCTGGAACTCCCCCGGTTCTAGAACCCCCAGCGTGGGGGTTCATGTTCTAGAACTCCCCTGCATCCATGTTTGGGTCAGCGGTCAGCCGCAGGGCTGGGAAGTAAAGGATCCGAACCAGACCACAGAACAGGAACTAGGAGCCGTGTGTGGCCCGTCAGAGCGCATCAGAGGCCGGTGTCTGAGCACGCCAGCTCCTCCATCCATCCATCCCGGCCGTGTGTCACTTCCTCTGCGTCGGCAAACGGGCGACTCGACAGGTGCGCCACGTGAGAAGAGCCACGCCCCCCTCTTCAGATATCCGCAGGCCAGAGGCTCAAACCCCCCCCTCCCCCTCCAGGGACAGTCAGGGGTCTCTTAGCAGGACTCGCTCACAGCCTCTTTGGATCAAAGCGTCCGCCGACGGACTCCATTATCGCCGTCGTTATCGTGATTTGAATAATGAGGCAAATGGTAACATTGGACGGAGGAGTTGAATGTTTGTCTGTGCGAGCACACAGGATGGGAGCGAGCAGCGCCGAGTTCTGTTGTGTTCTTCCTCTACCTCTCTCTCTCTCTCTCTCTCTCATCTCATCTCTCTGCTTTTGAAGCACCAGCCCCTCGAAAAACAAAAAACAAAAAAAACCACAAACAAATGCGGCGTACGCACACGCTGAAGGCAGGCCGCGGCGAGCCCTCTGCGTTCTGGAGAGGCCATTGTCTGCCTCCGGGTAACGGCTAATTACGGACCTGGAGTCTGGAGAGGTAATCCTGGGGAGGAGGATGAGGGGGGATAAGTGGGGCTTTGGCGAGGTGATGATTTGGGTTGATTATGTGCACTAATTGGGCCAGCGGCTGAAAGCTGCAGTCTCATCTCTCATTAAAACAATCTAATGATGGAAGTTCCCCTCCGCCAGCTCATCCGGTGAGCTGGGCGCTAGTTAGCTAGCTAGTTAGCTGCTGCCCCTCTGAGACCTCCACCCATACACATGATAAACACTCCACCCAGACACACACTGGACTATAAATAGCTCTCCCAGCAAGGCCTGTGTAGGCCCAAGCCAACCCCAACACGGGTCGATCATAGAGGGATATTGGCAGCTCAGTGGTTGAGCGGTTTGACTGCAGATCAAGAGGTTGCTGGTTTGATTCCCCGGCTGAGCATTGCCTTGGATTCAAATGGTCTGCTGAATAAGGTGGAGCTGGAAGGATAGGCGGTGTAACCTACCTGTTGCAGGACTGTTTCAGGAGTGTTTTCGGTGGTTTTGGTTCTGGTACCAGTCGATCCTCACATCTTGAGCCGATTCACCCGTCGCTCCTGAGACAGTACCAGGCAGCTGCCTGCTGCCGATAAGAACTCTTTGATGTTTTATGGCTTTTATTTGATTTCTTTGTTGTTTCTTTTTTTTCCCCAAAAAATCTTTTTTCTTCTTCTCCTCCTTCTTCTTCTTTCTCTCTTCGGTCAGTGGTTGTAAACCCTCCTCCTCAGAGACTTTCATGTCGGAACGCCCTAGAAGATTCCTCCGTCTTACTTCCATATTCATCGCAGAAGCGAAGGGGTTTGCGTACGCGCGCGCGTGCGTCCATGTTCGCGAGTGCGCGCGTGCGTGTGAATGCGTGCGTGTGTGAGACGCGTAACGGCCAGGTTATTACAGCAGTATTTATGAGATGTGTTTTATAACCCTCCATGTGACAAAGGGAGGAAATGAAGCCGCATGGGCGATGCCGTCGGTGTGTCGCACACACACCCGTCTGCCAGCCTAATCCCTCACCTGCTCCCCATTACCTCCCTGCCACCCCCTTAATCTGGGGCAGGGGCTGGGAGCAGGTAGGATTAAAACGCTCTGTGGTGTGCTGTGTGTTTTTTCACCTGGCTCCCCTACCCCCCCCTCCACCCTCCCCTCTCCTTTAATAAGCTGTGCTGTTATTTATGGTTGCAGTTTATTGACGGCAGGCTGGCCAAATTGAACGCAGGCCGAGGCTTCACCGACGTGTTTGAAGAGGAGATCACCCTGGGGGGCTTCTGTGGAAGTGAGTGGATCAAACATGGGAACATGGGGCTGGACTGGGCTGGGCTGGGCTGGGCTGACTGAACATGGGGCGACTGGGCTGGGCTGGGCTGGGCTGAACTGAACATGGGACTGGGCTGGACTGGGCTGGACTGAACTGGTCTGAACTGGGCTGGACTGGTCTGGGCTGAACTGGTCTGAACTGGTCTGAACATGGGACAGGGCTGGACTGGGCTGGACTGAACCTGTCTGGGCTGGACTGAACTTGACTGGATTGGTCTGGTCTGGTCTGAACTTGATTGGTCTGGTCTGGGCTGAACTTGTCTGGACTGGATTGGTTTGGTTTAAACTGGACCAGACTAGTCTGTTTTCTTATATCCATTCCTACACAACAGCCCAACATACAGTAAAACATATTTAGGAGCAACGCTCTCAGGTGCTCATGCTAAATATGATGTTCTGTCGTTCTCCCTCCAGGTAATTCCAGATCCTATCAACAATGGATGGACACCGTAAAGGTAAGCAGGAATCTGATTAACATGCCGTCTTTCAGACTAGCTGAAGAATGTTCCGTAGAATGGGAGCTACAGAAGATGGTGTTTCTGGTATTTGGTTATTGGGAGGTGGGGGTGTACAGGAGGGGGCTGGTGTTGGGGGGCGGATGTGGATGGGATGGAGGGAGAGGTGTAGTAGGAGGCTGCCTGGAGAAGTGGTCTTCGCTCCGCGTGTCTCCGACGATTCCAGGAGGACAGTTGAGACGGGTCGGGAGAGGGTGAGAGGGAGGGGAGAGGGGAGGGAGAGGGTGAGACGGGTAGGGAGAGGGTGAGACGGGGAGGGAGATGATGAGACGGGGAGGGAGAGGGTGAGACAGGGAGGGAGAGGGGGAGGGAGAGGGGGAGGGTGAGACAGGGAGGGAGATGGTGAGACGGGGGAGAGGGGGAGGGAGAGGGTGAGACAGGGAGGGAGACGGGGAGGGAGAGGGTGAGACGGGGGGAGGGAGACGTGTGAGACGGGGAGGGAGAGGGGAGACGGGGAGGGGAGAGGGTGAGACAGGGAGGGAGATGATGAGACGGGTAGGGAGAGGGTGAGACGGGGAGGGAGAGGGTGAGACGGAGGGAGAGGGTGAGAAAGAGAGGGAAAGGGAGGGAGAGGGTGAGACAGGGAGGGAGATGGTGAGACGGGGAGGGAGCGGGTGACAGATAGGGAGAGGGTGAGACAGGGAGGGAGAGGGTGAGACAGGGAGGGAGAGACGGGGAGAGAGAGACAGGGAGAGAGAGACAGGGAGAGAGAGACAGTGAGGAGGAGTGTGAGACAGGGAGGGAGAGGGTGACAGATAGGGAGAGGGTGAGACGGGGAGAGAGAGACGGGGAGAGAGAGACAGGGAGAGAGAGACAGTGAGGAGGAGTGTGAGACAGGGAGGGAGAGGGCAGTGATTGGACGTTTGACGTGACAGGCTCCCGTCTCCGGCGTGGCGTGTTGATGCTGTCAGGAAACACGGACACAGCTCTGTCGGAGCGAGCGTAGAACACA
>CAEFZP010005895.1:2160-14660 GCA_903064625.1 Mallotus villosus | reverse complement strand
TTGGTGATTTTACGGCGCGTCGTTTTGGTCTTCAGCAGAATGTGCAGAATCTGTCCGTCCCCCCCGCCCCGCCCCGCCCTCCCTTTCGTCTTTGAGACGGTATTTTAAAAGCGACAGCTTTCAGAAGCAGCCAGTTGGACAGGGCGCAGTGGATCCAGCCTCAAACGCTGTCTGTGGTTTTAAGCGAACGCCTCTTAAAGAGTGAGACACACTTGGCCTCGCTTCTGGCCACTTCTCCCCGGCGTTTGTTTGCATTTTCCAGGCATATCTTCACATTCCCTGCCAAGCTGTGAGATCAGTGCCCACTCAGAAATACCATATGAAATGTATAACGTAGGCCTCGGTTATAAAAGCCAGCGTTACTGGCCGCGGTGCAGAGTGACGTGATCGCTACGCATTACTGGTCATGCGGACGAAAACATTGAGAATCGGAAAGCAAGTTTATTTTTTTCCCCCCTTCCTTCGAATATTTCTTCAAGTGGACGTTGATGACTATTTTCCTCTCGTAACCACATAAATGAAAATCGAGATTTATTGTGTCGTATTCGAAGGATTTCGATGCCCAGTTCCATCGGCGTTCCCCTACATAGATTTCCTACCTTGGCTGTCGCCGTTGGAAAGTAGAAGCCTGACAAAGATGGAGTCCAGGAATACCTGGCGACATTAACTGCATTTCCCCCCGCTCTTTACTTCCCTTAATATCTTGTAACATGCGTGGAATGCCCCTCATGCTATGTGTATTTCCTCCACTATTTACTAACGCTGTGTAATAATGTGAAAGGAAAACTCACTTGCTGTTAGCAGCAGCTGGAGATGAGTTCTGAACATGAGAGGCCTCGTCGGCAGAGGTTACCTCGACGGAGGGAAACATCAAGTCCGTTGGTTTATTAAATGCGCCATCAAAGACGCAAAACGGCATCGATTCATCATCCCTCTTCCAAACCGCTTTACTCGGTTTCAGAGACGGACTGCTTCTGTTTGCACGGTCCATTTGCTGTCTTTTCCCAGCACTCTCACTCTGTACACTGTGGGGAGAGAGAGAGAGGGGACAGAGAGAGTGTTAATTTAGCAGACACTTTAATCCAAAGTGACAGGAATCGAGCCTGTTGAATCTCTTGATCTGTAATCAAACACTACCACACAGAGAGAGAGAGAGAGAGAGGATGAGACAGAGAGAGAGAGAGAGTGACTTTGCGCCAGTCCGTGGTGACACGAGGGACAGGAAGTGAACATGTGTGATTGTCTGCAGCCATGTGCAGGGCCGGGCGGACGGAAAGCTCTAGAAGGGTCTGGAAGGGTGCACCTTTTTTTAATAAACACCTAGACACACCGAGAGGCCGTGCCCTCTAAACATGCCCCAGTGCTCACGTGAACAGGCTGACTAGCTGCAAGCTCCGTGACCGTGTGTGTGTGTGTGTGTGTGTGTACATGACTATGGGTACACACAAGTGTGTGTGCATCATTGTGCGTGCATGGCATGTGTGTGTGTGCCATGCTCGGGGTGGGGGGGGGTGCGTGCACCACTCACCCCCCAGTGTTTCACAGGTGCATCTCCTGTCTCTCTGGCTGCCTTGTAGGACTGTGGGCAGATTTACAGCCCTGGCACAGGGATCCATTAAAGCCTTTTTGGGGATCCCAGGCTTGGACCTCTGTAATCGTTTTCATTATGGCTTCCAGCTACTAGAGAGAGAGGGGGGGGGAGAGAGGGGGGGGGGCAAGGGGAGAGAGAGGGGGGGAGGCAGGTAGAGAGGGGGGGGAAGGCAGGGAGAGGGGCAGAGAGAGAGAGAGAGGCAGGGAGAGAGAGAGAGAGGAGTGGGAGGCAGGAAGAGAGAGAGAGGCTGGTGAAAAAGGGGAGAGGGTAGAGAGGCAGGGAGAGAGAAGGGGGGGGAAGAGAGAGGGTAGAGAGGCAGGGCATGGCAGCCTCCGCTGCCTCCACATGTGGTCCTGTTTAGCCCCATGGCTAAGAAGCTTAAGTGGCCACTGCACACATTTCTCCTGCGTTCGTTTTTATGGCGAAGACGGCGGTTAAAGCCGTAAGTGTGTGTCTTATGTGAGTGTACATGTGTGTGTGTGTGTGTGTGTGTGCCCCCTAACACCCAGCCCAGTCCTCCGGTCTGCCCTGGCCTCTCAGTCCTAAACGAGCCCGGCCAGAGACAGGCTACATTCCGCCGTCTGGCTGGCACTGGGGCAGCTAATCAGGACCGGCTTGGTGCGCTGCGGTAATGCTTCCCCCTGCTTCCCATTCTGGGGAGCTTTTAGGTCCCCCCTCCCTCTCCCTATCCAATTTTCTCTTTCTTTAGCTCTCCAGGGATTTGTGTCCCCCTTTTCTCTCTCTCTAGCTCGCTCGCTCTCTCTCTCTCTCTCTCTCTCTTTGGGGTGTGTAAAGGACTGCTCTGTCAGGTTTTGATAATGAGGCAGAAAGAGAGGGGGGAGAGAGAGAAGGCAGAGCAAGAGGAGGAGAGGGAGAGACGGTGGGAGAGGGAGGAAGAGGAGGATGGGGTAGAGAGAGGGAGAGACGGTGGGAGAGAGAGAGAGGAGGAGGAGAGGGAGAGACTGTGGGAGAGGGAGGAAGAAAAGGATGGGGTAGAGCAGAGAGAGAGAGAGAGAGAGGAGGAGAGGGAGAGACGATGGGACGAGGGCGGTAGAGGAAGAGAAGTAGGGGTAGAGAGAGGGAGAGGAGGAGAGGGAGAGACGATGGGAGAGGGCGGTAGAGGAAGAGAAGGAGGGGTAGAGAGAGAGGTTTAGGGTGCCAGAGAGCCAGAGAGAGTCAGTGTATGAGTGAGAACACAGGCAGTGGTACTCAGCAAGGCATGTTAATAGCAGGCCTGAGGCCAGGGTGCTGCCTGCTGGGGAAAGGCTCCGTGCTGGAAAGGCTCACTCCTTTTACTCGCCCATTAAACATGTTACACAGGTGGCTTATAAAACAGACTGGACCTGCAACCTACACCCTGACACACACGGATATCACGCCCACGCGCCCACAACTATCTCACTGGAAGTCCTCTAACAAAACGTTCTGAAGAAACAGAGATACGTACATAGAAATACAGGGGACAGGTAGAGCTCAGTGCTAGAGGATTTGACTCGGGGCTCGCAACTAACTTTTTCCCCCCTCACTGTCCCAGTACCGTCTCAAAGTACAAATGAACCATCCCAAACTGAACTTGACCTGTCCCAAGATGTATATTCTCATGTTTTTGCATTTTGACATTCTGACTTGGGTCTAGGTTATTTGCTACACTATTCAAGTAATCCATACAGTCGTAGGGCTCAAATCAATGTCTGAATTTCAATGCGAATACACAATCTTCTTGTTTGTTTCATGATGCGGCTAACACAATTCTTGGTGTGGCTGTAGTAAAAAGGTTTCAAAAGTTTTGAAAAAAGTTTCTAAAGGTTAAAAAACTGTTTTGATGGAGTGGTTCGGGTCCCCCGCTGACTTTAGTGTTTGTTTTCCCACAGAGTCACTTGACAAAGTACCCCCTCAGAATGGCAGGTCCAGACTTTGCCATCGATGACGATGAACTGGACACAGCCAGCAAGTATGCAAACTGTATTCAAACACACTCATACATATGTGCTTTAGGTCTGGTGTTATCAGCGGTGGCTGCCTTAATGTGAACTGTATGTTTGGGTGGAAATGCACTGAGGCTCTTCTTTGCTGAACCAATGCTGCCCTCTAGTGGTGAAAGATAGTTAAGGCTTCTCGAAAGAATATATTCCCCGTGGTCTCCAAAACACTGGATTAGCCCATGAGTCTGACAGTGCATACTACTGAATTATAGATGGCTACTTCCAGCATGCTACTAAATTATAGAATACTAATTCATTTATTTGTGTATTAGTGTAGAACAGGACTGAGTATCTCTACACCCCCACCCCCTCCCCCAACTCACCCCCTCCTAGGATCTCGTCTGAAGACAGTGGCGAGGTGCCGTCCTACGCCGAGGACAGCGACGATTCCTATTCGCTGGAGCTGGACACCGACTCCTCCCAGGCGGGCGGGATGAACCTATTGGAGGAGATCCTGGACTCTCTGAGCACCAGCACGGAGCAGGGCAGACTGAGCGCGGCCAAGAGCCTGGACTTCTTCAGGTCCATGGAGGACATAGACTACACTGCTGCGGTGAGGGGAGAGGGAGGGAGGGAGGGAGGGAGGGAGGGAGGGAGGGACGGGGGGAGGGAGGGAGGGAGGGAGGGAGGGAGGGAGTGAGTGGGTGTTTCTAAGTGAGTGTGGGAGGGAGACGAGATCTACTTCATAACCTTTGCACTCTTCCTGCTCGCCTTACTGTTTCCTTTCTGTTCCAGAACAAGCCCAACCCCCCGAGTGAGAGTAACCAGCTGGGTTCCAGTGGTGAAGGGGGAGGAGGGGGCGAGCAGGGGGGCTGGAACATGGGTCAGGACGACAGTGCCGTCCATGGGAAACACCTGCCCCCGTCTCCACGCAGGCAGCTCAGCAAGTTGGGGGCGGACCCCCCGCTGGGCCCTCTGACTCCTGTCCCGGCCTCCGCCCCGACGCAGGACGTGTGTGCCCCTCAGCCCCCCCAGCCCCCGGAGCGCTCCAGTCCCCCCCCACTCCCAGCGTTGCACCAAAACTCCCAAGGACCATCCTCCGTATCCACCCTCACCCAGTCCCCATCCCCCTCACCCCCCCACAGGAACGCCCCCAGCACATCGCCTACCTGCCCCTCCGCCCAGCCACTTCCCCAGGCCAGGTATCGCACCATCTCGGACCCCCAGGCCCACTCCGAGCCCCAGGCCCAGGCCCAGCCCCATGCCAGCTCGTCCATCCTCCGCAGGAAGGTCCTCTCCAAGCAGACGGTGAAGCAGTACCAGGACAAGGCCTTCCTGAGGCAGACCAGCCCGAGCGGGGGCAGGCAGCCTAGCGTGCTCGTGCCCTGGGAGCGGGAGGCCTGCGTGGGGGAGGAGGCGGCCCCGGAGCCAGACAGGGCGTCGGGGGTGGAGGAGGGCCAGGAGAAAGGCCTGCTGGAGGAGATCGAGTCCATGTGTCGTCTCAGCTCGGCCTTCCAGACCAGCATGCAGCTCTCCCAGGTCCACTGCAACTCTGGCAGCGGCTCCTGCAGAAACAACACGGACAAGTCCTGAGTCAGGGGTCAGGGGTCAGGGCCACACTTTTCTACTTGGGGCAGGGGAACAGTAACCCTGGCAGGAAACAGGAAATGATGCGTCTCTCGCCTGTGCGCTGTGTATTATTCTACAGTCCCTGTGAAGTCGAGGGCCCGGCCGCACAAAACCCCAAACCCAGCTCGTCCTAGACGACGCGGAACCCAATGAGACACTGTGTTTCCCCCCCCCCTCTCAAACCGAGACATTTCAGTCCGACAGAACGTTAGACCTTTTCGAGCCTGTGATGAGTCGCTCTCGTCAAGAAGAGGTACGACTCTTGTTACACGGTACTAATATCACTGCTCAGAACAAAACCACGTCTAAGTATTAACAAAAAAGACACGGTCACACCTCCTGAATGAATTAAACGTTCAATCGATATGCATCCGATCATATTTAAGAGTAATTAGCTAATAATTAATAACGTAACATTCATTCAATATTCATTCTATAATCTGTCATAATAATTCAATATGAATACACTGTATAGATGTTTTAACACAGTGCCTTAAACAGGCCTGACCAGCGCCCTGACCTTACTGGTAGATGAGGAGTCTAGCAGGGTGGGACTAGTGAAGCCTGCTCCTGGCCTGCTGTGTTCACAGACAGTAGTTCTAGTGGTCCGCCCTTCACACGAGCAGAGCTTTACACGCGCAGAGCGTACGTACTCTCGTACGTTTCTCAGGATAGTCCTATACATCAGGAGGGAAAGGATGTGGAGGTAGAATATCGTATACTGAGGATGAATGAATAGTCCATCTGTCTCTCTCTCTCTCTCTCTCTCTCTCTCTCTCTCTCTCTCTCTCTCTGTGTCTCTCTCTGTATCCCTCTCTCTGTCTCTCTCTGTCTCTCTCTCTCTCTGTCTCTCTCTGTCTCTCTCTGTCTCTCTCTCTCTCTCTCTCTCTCTCTGTGTCTCTCTCTCTCTGTCTCTCTCTCTCTCTGTGTCTCTCTCCCTGTCTCTCTCTCTCTGTGTCTCTCTCTGTCTCTCTCTCTCTGTGTGTCTCTCTCTGTGTCTCTCTCTCTCTCTGTCTCTCTCTCTGTCTCTTCTCTCCCCTCCCCGTCTGGACTGGAGGCTGTCATGGCTCTGCAGGGTTCAGACGGTGTGGTCTCTACACGAGGGGTCAGCAGCTCTGAGCCAGGGGTGGGAGGCGGCCTTGTGTTCCCGCTTGCTAGCGTGGAGGGACGGGGCGTTTAGTTCAGAGAGTAGCTAGCTTGCGCGGAGGGACTTGGTCTTCACTGTTATTATGGGATATGCACAATCAATTGTAATTGGGCCCCCGTTCAACTTTCTTTTGAAACGTTGAACCTACTATGCATAATTGCTTGTGTTTTAACTTGAATACTTTCATTAATTACACGTGGTTAGGTGTTGCTTATGTAATGATTGATAAGATTGTTGGTACTTAGTACAAGGTTATATGTGTTGAAGTATCATCCTCAAGTCCAGGTGTGTGTGTGTGTGTGTGTGTGTGTGTGCCCTCAAAAGTATGTATGAAAGTTTGACCGTGTGGGGTTCTTTTCCTGGTCCCCATAAGTTCAAAAGCATTTTTAGAGTTGGGGTTAGCGGTCACCATTTTGAATGGGAGTGATTGGTCGAGCCCCATCAGAATATAGAAGAACCCCAGGGTGTGTGTGTGTGTGTTAGCTTGTGCCACTGAGGTGTGCCTTATAAGAGTGCTGCCTAGTCTGGCCACAACAAGGATGTGTTTTAGAGAGGAGTGGTGGCAGTGTTCAGGATCTCAGACAGGATTAGGGTTAGGTCTGCTCATCTCACCACTACTCGCCCTCTCATCCCCGCCCCCTCATCCTCGCCCCTCATCCTCACCCCCTCATCCCTGTCCCCTCGCCCCCTCATCCTCGCCCCCTCATACCCGCCCCCTCATCCTCGCCCCTCATCCTCGCCCCTCATCCTCACCCCCTCATCCCTGTCCCCTCGCCCCCTCATACCCGCCCCCTCATCCTCGCCCCTCATCCTCGCCCTCATCCTCACCCCCTCATCCCTGTCCCCTCGCCCCCTCATACCCGCCCCCTCATCCTCGCCCCTCATCCTCACCCCCTCATCCTCCCCCCTCATCCCTGTCCCCACGCCCCCTCATCCCTGTCCCCACGCCCCCTCATCCAAGGCATTTCAGCTGAGGAAAGTATCAGGTACTTGTTCGTCCGATCATGACTGAAGCACATCCTCGAGACTGTAGTTTGTTTCAGGAACCTGCCTCTTTTGAAAGAGAACATTAGTTACTTTTTGTCTTTTTTTTTAAGGTCTATGCTATGCTGTGCTATTCTTATATTTTTATTTTCTAATCTCCCATTCTCTTTCTGGATAGTGTTATGCCAATCATTGTTTTTAAGTAGTACGGAACATATTTTTGCAGACTGAAATCTATTTTACATGAGTAATATATATATATAATTGGTATAATATATAGTGTGAATATAACATGACTGATTTAAATGTTTTGATGTTATTTTTGGAAAGAGACCTTGGTCAACCAAGTAAAAAAAAAGAAAAAGAAAAGCTTAACATTTCACTCAAAGCCTCTCGAGACCTGAACTTTTATTTACTTATTTTCCATGAACCAAATGAATGACATGCTGCTTGCTCATGGAAACAGATACGTGCATGTGTAAAAGGTTGTATAGTATTATTTAAAATTATTTCTGGACCAACGTTAATTACCCTGTTCTGGTTTTCAGTATGTGACGTATTTAATCAGATCTTCAACATGTTCTGGGGACTACAGATGCCTTGCGAATGTTTTGCTGAATAACTGTTATTTTTTCCTCCGACGTTGATTTATTAGTGAAGCGTACTGTGCCCGATGACGACTGGTTCTGACCGTGGTGGTTTTGTGCTGTTTTTGCTTTGTCAGTGTTTAACCTGCTTCTTACTGACCGGGTCAGCGTTGCGTACTGGGGGTACCGAGGAGGCTGTTTCACTGCTGACTGTTTGTTTACTTTGCGACTGCTTACTGACTGATGTGAGAGGTGAAATCTGTTTCATTTGCACATCAGCAATCCTACCACTTGCACTCACGTGTGGTTAGAGATGGAGAAACTGAAAGGGAGAGACTTGTCGTCGAACCCACGTGATCGTGAGGAACGTCCAGAAAGGGGTCATGGTCCAAAGAAGGAGAGGACTGGACTCTGTGGCAAACAGAGCAGTCCAGGTCGTGTGTTTGACCCACAGAGTCTTTCGTGAGAGCTCATTGGCCAGGAAAAGGGGCATATCACTCATTAGAAAACAACAACAAGTATGTCTTGTTTTTAAAGTGTCTGACTTCGAACGTCATTCTAGGATCACTGGGTACTGAACACGTTTGTAGTAATAATCCTGTCGATCTGGTACTGGAAGATTTTCGTATGTGGTATGCCATTAACTGAAGTCTCAATGGTGATAACTCATCTTGCATGTTCTCAATGCAGAGAAAACCTGTCTTGAATGAACAACGTAACTTAACAGTGCTATTGAGTGAACGGTCTGTATGCACTGTGAACTGATATACAAATAAATGATATTCATGTTTATGCTGCATTCGGGGTGTTTGTGGTTTGTTAAAATACATTGTTACCATGACTGAGACCAGAGGGGGTCACTGGACCAGGGTCCTGTCCTTGCTGAGGTCCCCAAGCAGACGAAGCGGTCCCCAAGCAGACGAAGCGGTCCCCAAGCAGACGAAGAGGTCCCCAAGCAGACGAAGAGGTCCTCAAGCAGACGAAGAGGTCCCCAAGCAGACGAAGAGGTCCCCAAGCAGACGAAGCGGGTCCCCAAGCAGACGAAGAGGTCCCCAAGCAGACGAAGAGGTCCCCAAGCAGACGAAGAGGTCCCCAAGCAGACGAAGAGGTCCCCAAGCAGACGAAGAGGTCCCCAAGCAGACGAAGAGGTCCCCAAGCAGACGAAGCGGTCCCCAAGCAGACGAAGAGGTCCCCAAGCAGACGAAGAGGTCCCCAAGCAGACGAAGAGGTCCCCAAGCAGACGAAGAGGTCCCCAAGCAGACGAAGAGGTCCCCAAGCAGACGAAGAGGTCCCCAAGCAGACGAAGAGGTCCCCAAGCAGACGAAGAGGTCCCCAAGCAGACGAAGAGGTCCCCAAGCAGACGAAGAGGTCCCCAAGCAGACGAAGCGGTCCTCCTGCCCGGGGGATGCGAGGGTCCCTGGAAAGTGTAAAGGAAGGAGGGAGGAAAAGGGACAGAGGTTATAGCAAGGCTGGAGGAATGAAAGACATCTCCATTTGTATTTGTTTTGCACCAAGGTCCTTTGAGTTAGCCTTGCTGTTAGGTTTGTACAGTGTACACGCTTATATATGTAATAACCTGATCTCAATCAGTTATTTGATTTTCATCACTTGTTGTATTTTTCTTACATTTGAAATATGTGTTCGTTTTTGGAAATTTAACTAGATGTTTAAGATTTACAGTCCTATATATTGTTGAGTTCAGAGAACGACCCGGAAGAGAGGGGCCAGTGAAGGACTTTTGTTGGTTGCCAAGGAGACGGAACCATCTTTACGAAAAGCCCACTTTAAAGACAAAGGTTCAACAGCACCTTGGGGGATATGAACCTCCAACCTTTTACAGTACAGTCATACAAAAAAACAAACAAAGGGGGAGTATGTGTGTTTTTTCAGAAAAAATACCAAAGGGGTTAGTATGACGTTTTTGGCTGAACTTACCAAAGGGCTTAGTATGTGTGTTTTGGATGGAATAACCACTGGGGGTGTTGGCAAAGGGGCTACTATGCATGTTTTCGCCCAAAAAATACCAATCGGGGAGTATGAATATTATTTTTTGAAAGAAATACCAAAGGGGTTAGTATGTGTGTTTTGGATGGAATAACCACTGGGGGTGTTGGCAAAGGGGCTACTATGCATGTTTTCGCCCAAAAAATACCAATCGGGGAGTATGAATATTATTTTTTTGAAAGAAATACCAAAGGGGTTAGTATGTGTGTTTTGGATGAAATAACCACTGGGGGTGTTGGCAAAGGGGCTACTATGCATGTTTTTGCCCAAAAAAATACCAATCTCAATTCTTGTACCACTTTATTTCTTAAACCTTTGAAGGCTAAATGATCACTGTAAAGTTTTGAATGGTTCCCCCCCCCCGCCGTGCAGGTTGACCCCACTGCAGACCGAGCTGTATAAACAGTTCCTGAGGCAGGCCAAGCCCATCGAGAGTCTCCAGCAGGGCAAGGTCAGCGTGTCGTCGCTCTCCTCCATCACCTCCCTGAAGAAGCTCTGCAATCCTACGTTGACGGGCCCGTCCCCCGTCCCCCTTTCGTTTCATTTCCCCCGTCCCCGTGTGTGTGTGTGAGGTTCGACTCTTCCTTGTCCTCCCCCCCCCCAGACCCAGCTCTCATCTACGACAAATGCGTGGAAGGGGAAGAGGGCTTCGAGGGGGCCCTGGATCTGTTCCCGTCGGGGTACTCCACCAAGGCTGTGGAGCCCCAGCTCTCTGGTAAGATAGCCCAACTAACTAACTCTCGCACGCCTCTGCGCGTCTGTGTGTGAGCGTGTGTGCGTGAGTAATGCTTTGACCGAAGTGTCTCTTGATCCAGGGAAAATGCTGGTGCTCGATTACATCCTCGCCATGACGAGAAGCACGACGAGCGACAAGGTGGTGCTCGTCTCCAACTACACTCAGACGCTGGACCTCTTTGAAAAGCTGTGTCGCTCTCGAAGGTGAGTGAGGGGATGAAAAATATACCATTCTAGACGGGCGGAAGCTGAGATGTAAGATGAGGTGCGGTTGTTGAAACGATTGCCTCGTGGGCTTTTCACCAGATACCTCTACGTTCGACTCGATGGCACGATGTCCATCAAAAAAAGGGCCAAGGTAGTCGAGAGATTCAACAGCCTGTCTGTAAGTATGGAACGCACCCAGACACCCGATGATTCGAAATCACATCACAAAACGTGCGCCACTTGACAGCCCCCGCCGATCTCTTTGTCAGAGTCTGGGATTCATCTTCATGCTGAGCAGCAAGGCCGGTGGGTGTGGCCTGAATCTGATTGGTGCCAATCGCCTGGTGATGTTCGACCACGACTGGACCACGGCCACGACGCAGCAGGCGCTTGCTCGGGTCTGGATAGTACGGCAGAAGAAGAAGACTGCGACATCTACAGACTGCTCTCGGTGAGGACCACAGGACTGATTTACAGCAGGGGACACAAACCACACTCTCTCCCCTCCTCTCTGAGTGAGAATCTCAGAGTGGTGCAGGGGTGGTTAAACCTGCTGATGGCTTTCCCCTCTCTCTCTAGGTCTCTCTCTCTGCAGACGGGGACGATCGAGGCGAAGATCCTGCAGAGGCAGGCCACAAGAGGCCCTGAGCAGCTGCATGGTGGAGGGAGGAGCAGGACGTGGAGCGCCACTTCTCCTGGGGGAGCTCCGGGAGCTGTTCTGCCTCAGCGAGGACACCGTCAGCGATACGCACGACATGTGAACGCCCCGCGATGACACGGCGAATACATCCGTCGAATGACTCACTCAGCGAGAGTTGGGTGTTTGCAACGTAAGAAAGTCGGTTCTTTTTCCGTTATATGCGACCTTTTCCAGCATTTTGAGTCATTTTTTTATTGTTTCCCAGGTTCCGCTGCCGGCGCTGCGTGACCGGCAGGCAGGTGCGCCCCTCGGACCGACGCCACGACTGCAAGTGTGACCTGTCCCAGTGGCACCACCTGCGCCGTCAAGAGGGGACTGAGGGACCAGTGCTCCAGGCCTCCTGGGACGACGCCGTGTCCTCGTGTTCCACCAGCGCTTCACGAGGAACAGAGGGCGTCGTGTGACACACAGAAAGACCCGGCCTCGCGCAGGAGCTAGGGAGGAGTCTATAGGGCTGGAGTCACAGGCAGACTTGTCGCTCACGCTGAGGTACTGAGAGCTCAGATCGTCGGGACTGGAATTTTGCTGTCGGGGTGGGTGGGCTGGCTTTGTGCTGTGACAGTCCTCTGGTCTGGAATGGCACCTTACGTGTATGTGCAGATTTTCATTTCATTTCTTCTACTGTGTAAATATGAATAAATATATATGTATATATTGGTATTTTGTATGTAGGAAATACTTTACAGCTTGTTTATCACGTATTTGTAATCATTCTATGAATCTTCCCATGGTAGCATAGTGGATGTCGATGAGACTTCTGTATGTTAAGTCTAAGCACACACACACACGTCCACACTGCCCGGGTATTCGAAATGATAAATACAGCTCAGTATGGAAAAAAAACATAATGAAAAAAGAAAATATCAAATATAAAAACTACGTAAAAAACTTAAAATATGTATAAAACAAAAATGTATTCAGATTTATTTCAATTTATTCTAATAATTTAAATAATAAAATACGAAAAAACTACGAAAAAACTAGAAATATATTT